>JBCNJP010013246.1:0-12615 GCA_039602395.1 Deinandra increscens subsp. villosa
ACTTTGCATCAGCAACATTCTTGAGAATCAAACCAAAAGATGATGAAATCAATGCAGAGATCATTTTAGCACAATCATCTGTTGATTCAGCTGAAAAAGCATTCTGACTTGAAAAATTTGGAATTGTGAAATTACAACCTCTTGAAGAATTATTATCAGAATTTCCTGAAACTCCAGCTATAAAAGCAACACTTGGTGCTGTATTCTGATTTGTATTCAGATTTGGCTTAGACTTTGCACTCATGCTTGCACTATTCTCACCATGATACAATTCAGGATTTTGCAAAGTAGCAGTTGACTTCTTTGAGTTTAACATTTCCATTTCTCGAGCATGAAGTTTTCCAGTAAGCTCGTGAAATGTCATTGTAGAGTAATCCTTGTCATGCGTGAGTAGCAAAACATAATTTTCCCATTTCTCTGGCAAAGCTTCCAAAATCTTTTCTTTCAAATCCGCATCAGTTTTCTCAATTCCAACAACCTTTAACTCACTAATTAAATGTGACAACCTTGAAACAAGAGCAGTAATATTTTCATTGTCATAATTCTGGAAATTATCAAACTCTTTGTTCAAAACCTTCTTTCGACTCTTCTTGTAGTCATCATTACCCTCACATCTCGCTGATAAAGCATCCCACAATTGCTTAGATTTCTTGCAAGTACTAAATTGATGAAGCAACTCAGTAGGTAATGCCATCGTAAGATAACCATAAGCTTTTTGTTCAAGCTCATATGATTTTCTTTCAGCAAGATCAAAGGTATGAACTTCTTTGAAATCTCCCGCATCAGTTGGGTGTTGATAAAGTTTCTTGAGCGGGATCCACAAATCGATATCATTCGTGCTTATGTAAGCAGAAAATCGTTTCTTCCAATTTTGGTAATCTTCAAGCTTCAACAATTTGGGAACTTTCTGACTTGTTCCAATTTCATTATCAAAATTCAGCATGGTTTGCATGGCACTTTGCATTGCAGCAAACGCGTGAAATTCCGACATCGTTCGAAAAATTTTAGATTCTGCCGGCCGAACTCTCTCCGAACTTATAACTAAGCTCCGAACTCTGTCCGAACCTAAAACCAACCTCCGAACTTCGTCCGAACTTGCTCCGAGTCAAAATCAACAGACCGAACTCCTAAGAAACTCCGATCTAGCACCGAACTACCTCCGAACCTTGATTTAACTCCGAACCTTGTCCGAACTAGTGACCGAACACAGAAAACTCCGAACTTTGACCGAATTAGCACCGAACTCTCACCGAGACAGCTCCGAACTTGAACCTCGGAGCAGTTACTCCGAACCTAACGAGACCAGACCGAACTTCGACATGATTTTTCAAAAACGCTCGATTTTTGATGAATTTTGACGAAATTTGCAACAGTCAGACCAGAAAAATGATGAAGACCCATTTAGGAGCAAAATTGACACAAAACGCACGTCAGAAAAGATTGAAAATACGAAATGAAACTCAAGAAAACTTCAAAAACGCTCAAAAGTCCGAGAATAGCAACCACAGATCAGTAGAGTGAACCAGAAAGCTCTGATACCACTTGAAAATGCGTGAGCATCGGATCGTCTACTCGATCTAGCTAATCGGACATCGAAACGTAATTAACCGATGGATTTATTGATCAACAAAGAACAATTACAACCAGTGGAACACTCAGATACAGACTCAGAGTATACACACTCAGAAACACACACTTAACAGATCTCGCACGCTCAGAAGACTAACAATTACAAAGACCAAACATCTATATATACTAGCTGGTCCGAGCTTCGGCCGAACCTCAGGTTCGGCCAGTCCGAACTTCAGGTTCGGACCTAGTTCGGCCAGACCTAGATTGACATGATCTTGATCTTGTTTGATACTTCACACGACGCACATATCAGGTATCAACATGAGTTTAATCTTGAATACATGATATTGCATCGTGTATAATCTCTTTATCAACCAACTTCAGAAGACTTGAAGTTGTGAAGTTCTTTTCCCACTTAGAAACCTGCAAACATAAATAATCTTGGTGCAAAATGTCTCTTCGAGACTCCAAGATATTATGATTTTGGAAATTGATTTTGTATTTTGTGTTGATCAATCGAAAACAAACAAGAAACAAAATCTTTTTGGCTTTTAGAAATGTATATCAAAACACACCTAAAATCTTTTTGGTATTTTCTGATAAAAAAATAAATGCAATACAGAATCAGACACTATTTTTATCTTTTGTGAGAAAGATCACAACTTGGGATCATATTGGTCATAACATGCTGAACTACATTTCAATTTTGATTATTGAAGCACATAAGCCATGCCGATTGCAGATATAATTTGTCCAAATTTAAACTCTGGCAGAATCATACTCATAACATTTGGATATGTTAAAGTATTGATTAAGTTTGCATTGACCTGTGTACCCCACACTATCAAACATACTCAGATATGCTTTTGCTTATCACATTTTGTGATTTCATTTGTGATGTTAACCACATAATGATTGTAATCATGATATAGTCAACTGTGTTCCATGCAAAAAGAAATAAGAACGTCAAATCGTCTACCTTAAGGTCGATCTTTCGATACGCAGATAAGGCCTCCGATTTAACAAAATAATAAAATAAAACAAGTTAAAGTTGTATAACTCAACAACAATCAGGTCGGTACTCCCGTACACGCAAAGAAAGTCCGATGAGTTATACGAAACACCAAAGAAAATAAAGCAGAACGTCAAACGAACAACGATCAGGTCTATCTTTCGATACGCAGAGAAAGTCCGATCGTTTGAAAAAATAAATAAAATCAAACAAGTTTACATCTTTGCAAAATGAACACATGTATACACAGTGACTTCTCATTTTATTTTTCACAAATCTTTTTCTTGATATATCATGAAATATACATCGAGATGTTGTCCACTTGGTCAAGCATCAGATTTAGTATATATCACATTTGTATACTTTCTGATTTGCCGAGCCTACCTTGCCCATCAATCAAATGAACTTATGGCTTTTTCATCTATTTCATCCATGAGTCAGACAATATCAGCCAATGTACCATCATTTCCCATACATGTCGGATACAATTTCTCATTTTTCAATGTTTTTGGCTTTTTGCATTTTCAATGGTTTTTGTCTTTTTCAAATTTCTCCCCCTAAAAATGACAACTCTATTTATAGATTTTCATTTTTACGATTTGAAATACAACACACTATTTTTGTATTTTTGCAAAAACAAACCCCCATTCAAATTGAGATGGAGTGAAACCACAAGTGAAAAATTGATCAACCAACACATAATACTTCAGTTTAGCATTTGAAAAACAAAATTTGATTTTGAAATTCAATTTAATTAAAACAGATATTTCACAATCAGTAATTCATCAATCACCGAAAGGTCTTCCTGAAATACCTGCTTGACACCAAATAAATCATTAGTTGCACTGGGATCGACCCGATTCAACAGAGTCGGGTCGCCCGGTGTCTTCCACAAAGTCATCGTTGGCCTCGGAAACAACTTTCGGTTTCCACATTTGTAAAATGTTTAATTTTTTATCAGAACGAGAATCAGAGTCAACTAACGTACTCGATTTAGACCAAGACGATTTACGAGTTGATTTAATCTTTGGAGACCATGGTTCATCAAAAATTTGACCTTTGTTATCCACATATTTGGTATTATTGTGGATATATGCAGTCGTCGGACAATCAGCAGCTAGATGACCTGGTTGACGACATACATAACAAAGTCTTTCTCTAAAATTGTTTGAAAATTGTTTTGAGTTTTGAGAATCAGATGAATGTTCAGAATGAAAGTTATCAAAGAAACCATCAGAAGAATCATACCTAGGAGATGGACTCCTTGAAGATGAAGATCTGCTAGAATAATAAGAAAATTCCGTCTGAGATTGTGATTTCTTTGCAACTTTTGCCTTAGGAACCTTCTCAACCTTCACTGATTTCTTAGCTTGAACCGGTGCTTCCTTCACTTCGTAACCCAAACCTTTATGTTTGAATCCTTGAGTCTTTGAAGACGTGGACGAAGAACCCAAAGCAACTCTTGACTTAGCGTCACTAGTGAATTTATCTTTGATATTTTTCAGCTTGTTCTTCTCAATTAACTCTTTTTCTTCTTCGGTTGCAGAGGAAGAACTTGAAGCAACCTTATCAAAAACTTTGTCATTCTCTAACAAAACATATTTTGAAACAAATTTTGGAGCTTCTTCGAATGGCTTTTCCTTCTTCTTAGATTTAGACTTGATCTTCTTAGATGGAGTGGCAAACTTGGAATAGTCATGCAATTCATCGTTTGGATCAATCTGAGCAGAAGTAACTTCAATCAAATCCACTGGTTGAGGTACCAAGTGAACATTTTCTTCCTTAGACTTCTCTGAACTCTGATCCTTCTTGTATAAGAAATTTAGCAATGTCGGTGATAAATTGCAATTCTTAACTTGCCTTTTCAACTCCAAAATCTCCAATTTCAAGTCATTAATTTTCTGTTGACCTTCAAACACCTCTTGTTGTGACTTGATGAATTTTGCATTGAGATCATCATATTCATAAGTTTGTAGCTTCCGGATCTCACATTCAGCATATAATTCTTCAAGCACATTTTCTCTCTTTTGCTTGTAAATCTCAACATCTTTAGTTAACACTTCATTCTTGTCTCTATAAAGAACATTTTCATCTTGAAGCATAGAGATTTTATTATGAAGCTTCTCAACGGTCACAACAGTTTTTGCAATAAGAGCAGTAGCCTCTTCATATTTTTGCTGAACCAGATAACTCTTCTCAAACAGATTTTCAAAGTCTTGAGCTGCATCTAAAGCTTCAGCTTTAGCTTTTTCACATTCTTCAGCCAATTGAGACTTTTCCTTCAAAATATCCTCATGAACATGAACTAACTCATAATACTTCTTTCGAAAATCTTCTACTTCTTTCTTGAGCACCATAATCTCTTCAGTTGATAATTGACACCGTTGTTCAAAACTGCCAACTGTCTGAAGCAATTTCTTACATTTAAGACATTCAAACTCGTCAACTTTTGAACTTGTAGAAACTTTAGGTAATTCTTCTTGAACCAAAGATACATTTGAAGAAGAATCAGACTCAGTTAAAAATCTGTCATCATCAACATGTTGAACAGTTAAAGCAATTGAGATTGGAGTATGATTCTTTTTAACTGCTGAATCTGCATTCCAAGCAAATTCATTTGAATGCACAAATGTATTAGTCCAATCATGAGCAAGAGTAGCAGATTTCTGCTCAACCTTTTCAGCTTCATTTGATGGATGAAAAACTAAATGTGCATGTTGACCAGTCTTCAATTTACTTTCTGCAGAACTTGGACATTCTCGAGCAAAGTGACCATAAACTGAACACTTATAACATTTCACCTTAGACTTATCCAAACCAATCTTTCCTTCCTGATTCAGTCTCTTCTTACCAGTTCTATTGAAAACTTTCTTTGTTCTCCGAACCAACATAGCATACTGCCAATTGAGATCCATTTCCTCCAAATGATCATAATCAATCTGATCGTAATCTTCATTTGCTAACTCAGCATTACTCACAGCACCAGTGATAACACCAAAGTATGCAGATACTAATGCAGACATCAACACATTATAATCATTGACAGTTTGAACAGACAATGCACTTTGAGTCGAAGAACTTGGAATTGACACAGTACAACCAACAGAGGAATAACCTGGAATTACAGATTTACCTGCCAGAAATGCTGTAGGAGGAGCAGAACTAAGAATATTAGCATTCCCAGCATTCATGGTAGAATCATTTTCACCATGATACACCATAGGATTCTGAATTTGTGTAGGAAGTGATTTGTTTACCATTAACTCCATATCTCTAGCCTGAATTCTTTGAACTAAATCATTGAAAGTCAATCCTGAAAAATCCTTGTCGTGAGTAATCATCATCACATAATTCTCCCATTTTTCAGGCAAAGCTTCCAAGATCTTTTCTTTCATATCAGCTTCTTCTTTAGTAAGATTCACCAAACGCATTTCACTCATCAAATGAGCAAATCTTGCAATTAGATTGGGAATCGTTTCATTTTGATAATGCTTAAAACTATCAAACTCTTTCTTCAAAACCTTCTGTCAACTTTTCTTGTATTGGTCATTGCCTTCACATCATTTTTCCAACGCATCCCATAAACTTTTTGATGTGTAATTACCAGCAAATTGATGAAGTAACTCTTTAGGCAATGCCATCGTTAAAGTACCATACGCCTTTTTCTCAGCTTGATAAGCTTTCTTTTGTTCAGATGACATTTTTCTTTGAAGAATAGGTTCACCAGTTTCATCTTTAGGGTAAACATATTGCTCAGTGAAGGATAACCACATATCAATGTCATTTGTATCGACAAACGCTTCAAACCGTTTAACCCAACTATGATAATCTTCCAATTTTAGAAATTTGGGAACTTTCTGACTTGTTCCGATTTCATTATCATAATTCATCATTGTTTGCATCGTAGCTTGAACCGAATTTTGAATAGCCGCAAACGCTTGAAAATCGGACATTTTCAAAAAGCTGGTTACTGTTCACTCCAAACCTCAACCGAACCGCCTCCGAACTATCTCCGAACTTCGTCCGAACTTAAACGACACCGAACCTGACCTTCGGAAAAACAAAACAGAAATAGGTCCGAACTTGCTCCGGATGACTACCGAACCCTCTCCGAACCAAGTCCGATCTCTCACCAAACCTAGATAATGACCGAGCTACGTCCGAACCTCGAGTTCGGAGCGGTTATGCCGAGCTTGTCCGAACCTTAGATGAGACAGATTTCACTCGACGTCATTTTCTCGATTTTCAACGTTTTTGACTGGATTTTTGGACAGGAATCCAAGCAAACTTGATAGAAACAACTCAGGAATGAATTTTTTATGAAAAGCACACTCGAAACAATCAAATGAACTAAAAAATGATTGACATTTTTGCAAAAACGTGAATTTGAACTCAAAACTCCGAGAAACACTGATTTCCGACTAGTAGAGCAAACCAAATGCTCTGATACCACTTGAAATTGCTTAAGCGTGTGGATCTTCTACTTAGTCGTAATGAAATCAATGTAAATGAATAAAATACACAGAGTAAATACAAATGACTTGTATTAACCACATAGATGATCACAAAGTACACAGAGAAGATATCACTCAGAAGCTTCTGAATTCTACACTAGATAACGAATTTATACTAAGCTAAACCCGCTGTTCCGAACCTCAGGTTCGGCCCAACGTTCGGCCATGTACGAACTCCAGGTTCGGCCTGAGTTCGGACCTCAGCAATCTTGTGTGGTTCGTCTTGTATTCAATACTTCACATGACGATCAGGAATCGTGTATCAACAAAGAAGTAGAAGAAGAAGAACTCACCCAGGAAGTCCTGGAAGAAGAGAAAAACCATATCCTAATCACGAGACGCATGAGTCTATCCACGCTATTCACGCTAACCCAGAAGAAGAAGATTCTGACAGCAAGCCGGCAGATGCGGAACAACCAACTCTGGAACTAAAGGAGCTCCCAGAACACCTAGAGTATGCCTTTCTGGATGATGATTGCAATCTCCCTGTGATCATTTCTGCACGCTTAAACTTACAGAAAAGGAGGCATTACTAACCATCTTGCGGAAGCACAAAAAGGCCATAGCATGGAGGCTATCGGATATCAAAGGAATCAACCCATTGCTTTGCACCCACAGATCTTAATGGAAGACGTATATAAACTAGTCGTTCAGCCACAACATAGGGTAAACCCTAACATACAAGATGTGGTGAAAAAGGAAGTTGTTGAACTTCTGGACGCCGGTCTTATATACCCTATATCAGACAGTCCATGGGTGAGTCCTGTCCAGGTAGTACCTAAGAAAGGAGGAATGACTGTCGTCACAAACGACAAAGATGAACTCATCCCTACCCGCACAGTCACTGGCTGGAGAGTCTACATAGACTATAGAAGGCTAAATGACGCTACCCGAAAGGACCACTTTCCTCTGCCATTCATAGACTAGATGCTAGAGCGTTTATCGGGATACATGTACTATTGCTTTCTCGATGGTTTCTCCGGATACTTTCAAATCCCTATTGACCCAGAGGACCAAGAGAAAACAACCTTTACATGCCCATATGGCACCTTTGCCTATAGGCGCATGCCTTTTGGCTTATGTAATGCCGCCGCCACCTTCCAGCGTTGCATGGTTGGAGGAGCAAGGGAATTCCTGAACCAAAGAGGGTGTCTAGGAGATTTTTGAAAATCTCTATTGGTGTACCAGACGAGTTTGTAACAATTCGTGTGCATCAATTTTACAGCTTTATTGTTAATATTTGATTGTATTCTTCGTTTTATCTCTCTCTAATCTTATCAACCAATCGTTGGGATTACGCACCTACGATTAATCAACGATATCGTGTTTGTTTAAGGATTCTTGACTTATAATGGTATCAGAGCCAAGAAACGCGTGTTTCGTGGCTCGCACGATATCAATTCAAGATCATACTAACTGTTTTATGAGTTTTAGTGGATGTTTACAGGTTTTTCGATCCAAAAAACAAGGGTTTTCTATCGATTTCAGAGGTTCTCTATCGAAAACAGAGGTTCTCTATCGAAAACAGGGGTTTTCAATCGAAATCCTTTTTTTGGAAAGTTTTTAATTGAGATTTTCTGCTGGAAAAGGGATATTTTAAGCTTGTTTTGCAAGTTTTCGTTCAAATCAGGGGTTTTCTATCGAAATCCAGGGTTTTCAATCGTGATCAGGGTTTTCGATCGTAATCCAGGTTTTCTATCAGGTTTTTCGATCTTAATCCAGGGTTTTTGATCGTAATCCAGGTTTTCGATCGAAAACAGGGTTTTCGATCGAAATCAGGCTTTCTGGTCGAAATCAGCTTTTATGCTAGGTTAGTTTTCACTAAAACAGTTATATGAGGAGCTACGTCTGGAGTTACGGGGCTTATTACCAGTCAAATCGAAGCTCTCAACGATCTCTACGTGTTAGTTCCTAATTAATCTAGAAACTCCTTGGTTAAGTACTCTGCTTTTGCATCGAAAGTTTTGGGGTCTTTCGGTATTTGGTGTTTTGGTGAGTTTTTTCTATATTTTGAGCTCGTGTTCAGGTTGTAAACTATATTTTATAATCAATATGAGTTCAGATACATCTTCATCACAGGAATGTACTAATCCTACATGTCCTCCTCGTTTGATCTCTCCTGACAACTTTCAAGATTGGAAATGCAGTTTGAGAAACCATCTAAAAGGTGTGGAGTTGTGGAGATCCGTGATAGATGGTCCTTTCCAACCGATACATCTTACAGGACCTAAAAGATGGGAATCTAAAACTGAGAATGGATTTTCTGATGATGACAGGGAAAGAATTAAAAAGGATGAAGAAGCTTATGCGATTATCTCCATGGCCTTATCTCCAGAAATTGCCCAACACTACGTCAAAATTCACCTTTAGTCACGGAAAAAAACCGTGACAAAAGGTGTTTGGTCACGTTTTTTTTCCATTCCAACCGACACCATAGGTTCCGTGACCATATGTACCCTACGGCCACGTTACAATATCAGTGGCTGAAGCCACCTATAAGCGTGGCTAAAGGGTACCAATATTTGTTGTTGTAATCAAACAATTCTTCAGAAAAGCGTGGCCAAAGGGTCCCAACGGCCACATGTGTTTGGTTAACGTGGCCTTTGGTATTTTATGGTCACGTATATTCGTGTTTTAGCCACATACATTATAAAAATACGTGGCCAAAGGGTTGCTGTAATCATACATTTTGTCACAGTATGCGTGGCCAAAGGTTGGCAACGACCACGTTAAAATATCAAAAGCGTGGCCTTTGGTATTATATGGTCACGTATATTTGTGTTTTAGCCACAAATGTTATAAAAAAACGTGGCCAAATGGGTTGCTGAAATCATAAATTTTGTCCCAATAAGCGTGGCCAAAGGGTGGCAACGGCCACATTAAAATATAAAAAGCGTGGCCTTTGGTATTATATGGTCACGTATATTTGTGTTTTAGCCACATATATTTGGAAAAAAAAAGTGGCTAAAGGGTAGTTGAAATCAGATATTTTGTCCCAATACGCGTGGCCAAATGGTGGCAACGGCCACGTTAAGATATAAAAAGCGTGACCTTTGGTATTATATGGTCACGTATATTTGTGTTTTAGCCACATATATTTGGAAAAAGAAAGTGGCCAAAGGGTAGTTGAAATCATACATTTTGTCTCAATACGGGTGGCCAAATGGTGGTAACGGCCACGTTAAGATATAAAAAGCGTGACCTTTGGTATTATATGGTCACGTATATTTGTGTTTTAGCCACATATATTTGGAAAAAGAAAGTGGCCAAAGGGTAGTTGAAATCATACATTTTGTCTCAATACGGGTGGCCAAATGGTGGCAACGGCCACGTTTAGATATAAAAAGCGTGACCTTTGGTATTATATGGTCACGTATATTTGTGTTTTAGCCACATATATTTGGGAAGAATAAAAAGTAACCAAAAGGTTGTTGAAATCAGATGGGTCCTTGCTATACGCGTGGCCAATTTAAAAGCTATTACAAAATATTAATTACAAATCAAATAAAATTCAATTACAAGTCAATACAAATGAAATACAAATAAAAAATTAAAGAAAATTACACTGCATACAAGCATTATTCTCAATCTAATTCAATTACAAGTCAACAACACTACCGCGTACGTGGTCTTCATCTTCAACTGTCCAGATTTGAGCTTAATTAGGACCATTTTTTATTGTATTCCTTCCTATACCAAAACATATAATTGATAATTAGGTTATGGAAATTGATCATAATATATATAGCAATTTTGAAATACTTACCACCATGATAGATATGGACTGAGGAGTGCCATTTTATTGCAAGTAGTATGGGTCATCAGGTCCTACAGTTCAATTGATTTCCAGATGAACATTAGATATCCAGATGAACTTAAAACATCTGGATGAAGATCACATTAAGTTCCAGATCAACTTCAAAGTCAGTTGAACTTTGTTTGCTACACATCTCACCATTTGTTCCAACAATCCCTAGCTGGCCCAAGTGTTTGAGGTACCAAATAACATTTAAAATGGGACTACATGACATTACCAAACAGATTACTGTGAAACTATAGAACGGAATGAAACTTGACTGGCAAATATTTACCTTTTTCTTTTCAACCCCTTCAGACGAGGTTGATCGACCACCGATTTCACGCCCTACAGTTCAATTAATTACTTTATGTAAATGAGCAATCAAACCTATAATGAGTTTGACAAATACTAACCGTTGTGTGTATGTCAGCATGATTAGTGCTGTGGCTAGATCCAACAAAAATCTCCTTAGAACTTTCCTAGAACAATGTTTTTGAATTGGTAAAAAGTTAGAGCAGAATAATGACGCAGACCTATCATGAAAGTATTTATTCTGTTTTTTTAATCTAACATAAGTTGTTCCAGTTTTATTCATACAGATTATGTATATACTCTATTTTTTTCATATTAACATACATTTTCAATGAATCATAGCAGGGCCCCATTTAACTCATAACTTTGTTCTTACATGAAGTATATATTCTTATGTACCAGGAACTTGCATCTATTTGTGTTCTTCAGGAACAAGAGTTCATCCGGATTGTGTTCTTCATGAACAAGAGTGTATGTGATTATAAGGTACTTGAAAATAGTATGATTAAGTTGTGATGTAAAGAATTCACCTCTGTAGATGCCGGAGCATTAAGTTTGTGTGGTAACGGTGGTCCAATTGCAGATAGATGAGCTATAAGTAGATCAAGTTTTTTCTCCGATTCTTGAATCTTCAAGAAGAGGGCCTTAATTTGTTCATTTTTTTCATCCCTAAGAAGTCTCTCCTCTTTAAGTTCGAACTCGAGTTTTTCCAATTGACCATCAGTGTTGTTGGATCGATCCTTGAATTTTGTACAATTAACAGAATGTAGTTAGATGCTTTTTAACAAAGTACATAAATAGGAAAGCATGCAGACCCTATTGATTCATTATCTCTTAGTTAGTTCTTAATTATTAATATATCACATAAAGACCCTATTGATTAATTATTTGATATGTTATACACAAATTAAAGACATCTAAAGGGAAGAGTGGAACACATCATGTCTTCAGTGGATATAAACAAACAGTTCACCATTTCTAGCAAAGTAGCAGATGCATGACATCAACATTCTTCTATTCTTCTACAGGGGATTTAAACTACAATTTCTTTATTTTGTACCCCTCTAACATGAACCTACAAAAAATGTTGGAAACATTCCTATATATGTCCTCTAGGATCATTTCCTAGCTAGTAATGACCAGAGTAACGTAAATTAGTTCTTAGTTATTAATACATCACATAAAGACCCTATTGACTAATTATTTGATATGTTATACACAAATTAAAGACATCCAAAGGGAAGAGCGGAACACATCATGTCTTCAGTGGATATAATTAAACAAACAGTTCACCATTTCTAGCAGTGTACATAAAGAAGAAAGGAGGTTCACCAGTAACATGAATCTACAAACATGTGCATATGCTTGAAGATGAAATTCATAACTGTGATGAAATTCATAACTGT
>JBCNJP010013247.1:0-12614 GCA_039602395.1 Deinandra increscens subsp. villosa
CGTCCAATCTTTCAATCGGTGGGCGGTTGGTGCTTGCTAAAGCGGTGTTAGAAAATCTTCCGACGTATTATATGTCTCTCTACAAAGTGCCGATTAAAGTGCTTCAAAAATGGGAGAGCATTCGATATCGCTTTCTTTGGGATGGGACCGAGCCGGATAAAAAATGCATCCATTGGGTGGCTAGAGAAGACGTGACCAAGCCGGTTAATGAGAGAGTATTAGGCCTTATTCCCTTTCATATTTCTAAGAAATTCCTTTTAGCCAAATGGGCTTGGAGATTCCTTAATGAGAATAACTCTCTTTGGTGCAGGACTGTGAAATGCATACATCACAAAATGAATAGAGTGGAGGTGCTGCCTGCTAGAAAGGACCTTGGTGGTGTTTGGAATAATGTTGTAAATAACATTAATTCTCTCAAGGAGGAAGGTGCTGACGTGCTTGCTGCCATCCAATTAACCCCTCAAGGATGTAGGTGGCTGCTGGACAAGAGCGGCTTATTTACTACCGTGAGTTTGAGAAATTCGTGGAAATGGTTTGAGCAAAACGAAGGTGTCATCATGCCGTGGAATAAGCTCGTCCCAAACAAAGTGAATATCCTTTTTTGGAGGCTTATGAAAGATCGTATTGCAACGAAGGAGGCTCTTGCAAGACGAAGAGTGGAGATTAGAGACCCTACATGTCAACTATGCTTAGAAGACAACGAGACCTCTTACCACCTCATGATTGGATGCAAAATTGCCGCGGGGGTTTGGGAGCTCGTTTCGAAGTGGTGCAAGGTCCCTCCTATTTACGCATATGACTTCGGTGACCTTCTCAACTTGGTTGAGGACTCCCGTTTTGATAGGAAATCTAAAATGATTTTCTATACGGTCATTCTCATCACTTGTTGGGTTATTTGGAGCTTCCGGAATAAAGCTACTTTTGAAGGGGCTAAAGTTAGTATCGCCATTATGTTTAGTGAAATCAAATGTCTTAGCTTCTTTTGGGTCAAAAATAGGAGTAAGTGGTCGAGTCTTTCGTGGGAGGATTGGGACAATTTTAACATGTAAGTCCCTCTCTCGGTTTGGTTTGTTTGTGGGCCCTTTCCTGGCTCCATGCTAGGTAGGGCGTGCGGTTCTGTTTTTTTAATGAAATAGCTGTTCAAAAAAAATATTAAATGATATAATTTAATATATATTTTTTTTGGAACAACGAGCTTTATTAAAAGGACATACTAGCAAGACGCTAGCAGCCGCAAAACAAAGGAGACATTACAAAGAAAAAGAAGACCATTCCGTCCAATTGACGAAGCGATCATTACAACGATTAACATACCACAAAAAACTCGAATGCATCACCCTACCCATGTGCTCCTTTCCCATCCAAAAATTTCGGCCGTGAGTTATCATCCGCCGCACCAAATTGGGAATTATCCACCTAACATATTTTGTCTACTATCCCAACTTACACCTACCCATTGTATCATTTCTTTCTCACAATTAGCAAAACCCATTTAATTTGCATCAAGAAGCCACGTGAGACTGATCATCACCATCATAAAATTTATATATAACTAATCTAGTTAAGTTGCCAATGTTTTAAATTCATTTCCCCTTGTACTTAACCCCACCGAACCTTATTTACCCATTTACTACCTTTCGGCTCACACTAAACCGCCACCACCATCACTCTTGTTCAACATTCAAGTTCAAGCATTCATTCTTTCATCATATTTAGTAAGTTGTGATCATCTCTTCTTGATCAAATTTCATTCTTTCTTTCCTAACATAAAACTAATCACATACTCTTTCTTGTTCCTTCTACCTCCTTTGTTCAACCATTCAAGATTCAAGAGTGGGTTGGAGCTAAACTTGGAAGCTTTTAACACCCACTTAAGTCATTAACCGATCCGGAGGAAGCTTTAGTGAGAATCCTTTCTTTCACTCGATCCTATCTTTGATTTGTTCATGATTATTAGTAAACCCAAGTTCAAATGCAAGTCTTGATGAGGGATGATTAATGAACTAAACAAATAAACCATGATATTTGTATGCTTACTTTATAAAATATGGGTTCTGTTATTTGTTGCCTTTATCGAAAATCATGAATTATGACATAATTATTTATGATTTTGAATGTCATCCTAACTATATTATGGTCATATAATGACATGAATATTAAGTTATTGTCACGTTATTTTATAAAATTATATTTAGTCTAAAACCATGAAAATGATATATTTCTATGATGACATTTGGACAAGAATAACAGATCATAAAAATGTGTTCTTGATTTAATATGGATGACATGATATGTGTGTTATTAAATTACCAACAAGCCTACAAAAGTCACATTTAAACTCAAAACAGTAATCGTCAAATAACGGGATATTCGGGACCCGTAACACGACTTTTCTAACTAAAATATTAAGGATTTTGAACAAATAAAGGATCTGGTCCAGAGCCTAAAAAGGACTCATTTTTAGTTATGAAAATGTTTCTTGAAGTTCAAAAATGGAAAATAATGTTTTAGAGAGAATCCAGACAAAAACTGTGACTTTCGGTAACTCGAAAACGCTAATTTTTACAAGTTAGACTTCTACCGGCAAGCTTGGTAATTTAAAATCTTAAACCACATTAAAACAGCCCCATAAAACCTTTTTTTAGGGTTTAGGAAACTTAAAACGTCAAAAAATAAGTCGTGACGGTTAAACCGGTGAAACCGTCGTCTTACCGGGTGAACCGACCTTCAAATTTTATAAAATATAAATTCTTATATTTTGAAATCATTACTTCATAGAAACAAATATACTTTTATGTGTCAAATGATTTTCTTTAAAAGTGCGACTAAAACCGTGTATTGAAGCGTAGTAGAAAACGCGCGTTCGAGCCTTAATAAATGAAGAAATTTATTTATTACTTTTAGGGGTTTAAAACCTTATAAATATTTAGTGAACTTAATATTTGTATTTTTCGTGTCATTTTATGAAAATAAATATATTATTCAATATGATATTTTCTGCACGCGAAAACCCAAACTTTATTTATTTATTCAAATTAATAATCAGTTCCTTAACTTCAAACTATTTGTTATTCAACAAATCAAAATTCATGATTTCCGACGATACCACCGGGTAACATAAGTCAAGACTTGACCTGAACATTGGGTGACATGACTGTTACCCAATGCAACCGACCTAAACGTCTTAATATTATATATTGTAGACACTGCTAGGTCAACCTTTCAAATATCCAGCGCGATATCAGTCAATTCATCACCTAGCCAGGTGAGTTTCACGGCCCCTTTTCACTATTTCTGTTTTCTAAACTATGGGGGAGAATTCAATGAATGCCAATTCAAATTCATTTTTGTCTGATATTATTGATAGCTGTAACACGTACTGATTGCATGTTCTTTTCATACTATCCCAATCTGTGTATTCATGTTGATTCATGTTATATGCCTAAATTCCCACTATTAAATGAATTCAATTAGTTCATTCGAAACGATAGCTTGTGAATAGATCTATTTGGGTTGACGACCCTGCCCTGACTTGGTCGCTCCAGTCTTGACTCCACGGTTATAGTCAAGGGGTACATGTAGTTATTCTGGTCATTCGGTGTACATGGGGTAGGACACCAGGAGTGGGTAAACAGTTAGTTTTGAATTCAAGGTTCATGCTTAATCTTTACAACCATAGCATCAACTATATAATATCATGACGGCCAAACATTTCAAACTTGTTTCAACCATTCAAACATGTTTCAAACATTTAAACTTATTTCAAACATTTTCATGTGCCATAAAACCTGTGAACTCACCAACAATTCTGTTGACCTTTTAAAATTCTTGAATTCTCAGGTGATTAAGGATGCAATTCAATGTCTTTCTACATAGATCCTGCTTGTCTTATATCATGGTCTGCTTGCCGCGTGTTCATGCATTTCATTTGAAGATTTAGTCACATTACACCTTAGGGTTGTTATGATTATAAATCTCATGACATTGTCTTTTGAAACTTAAAATTGTATTCACCACTACTACTTTTTCCGCTGCCACCATTTTAAATGTTTAAATAAATGTTTAAGACTTATGTTTTTGAAAGACAAATGGTTTAACTAAATGTTCATTTAGATGTCAATCATTCATAACCATGACCATGATGCCAAATCAGTCACACGCCTACATTTCAGCCGTTTCCGGGGTGTGACAGACGTGGTATCAGAGCCATGGTTATAGTGAATTAGGATGCATGTAGTCTGCACCTAGTCTATAACCTAAGCTCTGCATCATCCATTCGTGTGTGTGTGCATTCATGCATGTGCCTTGTATGTGTGCCAACTTGCAAACTGTTCTGTCTGCTTATTCAAGTAATTGCCTATACGTATATAGTATATATATTACTGTTATGACTTGGAATTTGTCACATCACGTAACACAAGGAGAATGTCGTGGTACCTTCCGACCCGAAGCCAGAATTTGAGTATATGCCATCGCCGCCAGTTTATATTCGTGTGTCCCCGGAGAATACTTCTTTGTCGCTGGTGCCTGAGACGTTGTTGAGGATTCACCTCACTGCCCCTCACATAGGAAGGCAATGGAGCCCATTGTTTCCGATGACGAGAGCGATGATAACTCAGAGGAATCCATCCCTGATGCGATTATTCCACAGGCTGCTATCTTGTCTGCTCCCGAGACACTTCTATTGTCCCTATCATTTCTGATTTTATCCCTACCGCTCCTATTGTGGATCCTTCTACTATTCGATGTCCGTCTTTCCATTCGTTTCGTTTTCTTCCACTGGTCCTAGGATGATGTACTCTCCTAGAGAGTTTATTGTTCAGTACTATCGCCGTTGATTGCTACTTCTACACCTAATGGTGAGTCTGCCACTTAGAGGCAACAAATATCTGATTCCCTTGTTCTTCTTTCTGTTAATGAGGTTGGAGATTCATCCACCTCTGCTGTTGCTCACACCTCTACTATTCTAGATGGTGTTCCTACTTCAGTTGCCCGATCTTGTTTCCATTCATTCTCGTTTATCCAGGCATGACAATGCCATTCGTTAGTCGATTTCTGAGTTTCATTCCTTGTTGCTCATGGTACTATTCAGACTCTAGAGTCCCGCCCTTCGACAATCGAGGATCGTTCTATCGTTTCTTGATTTGCGATGGACTCTTTGCACGCTCATATGATGAATGTCTCCCATTTTTGCTTCCATCACTTTGCTGATGTTAAAGTCTTCCGAGAGACGTACGCTTGCTGTGGAGGAGAGCATCCTGCTATTTCAAACATTCATGGCCACTATTGCACATGTCACTTGAATATTCCTATGCCAGCTTTTGCGAGATGCCCGTAGCAGCGTGCTACCAGAAGAATGTTTCCGTATTCTTAGCTTAATTAATGTATGAAAACTGTTATGAATTTTGACAATTGGAGTTGCGCGCCCGCATTCTGAAAATTTGTATGCTCATACTAAACTTGTTGTAATGTCAAGATGGATGTTTTCTAATATTAATTACAGTGGTATTTCTTTTCCTGTTGTCTAATGGGATCCTTGTGGTTATGATGTATGTTGTGTTTGTTGACATGTAGACTTTATGTTGCCACATATTGTCAAAATATTTTCTTATTCACACTCGTGAGTTAAGAAAGACATGTCTAGAAGACGCAAACGCCCTCGTAATAACCTTTTTCCCTCACCTCCACCGCCCCCGCTAAATGTTGATCAAGTCGAGGTTGTGATCACATCGCGAGTAGCCGATGCCATAGCTGCGAACGAAACTGCCCACACCATAGGAGGCCGCCATGAAGGTTCTCCTAGTGGTAAGACGCCCTGACAAATGTCGGAAAACCCACAATTATGATTACCGAGATTTATTTCCAAGGTTACGTATGACATTTCATGTGCCCGAGAATCTTCTTACAAGGACTTCATGAATTGTAAACCAATCAAATTCAAGGGTACTAAGGGTGCTGTAAGAGAAGACCAAATCTGTTTTTCGTATCAGCAACTACCCTGTCCACTTCAAGGTCAAGTTTGCTGCTTACACGTCCATCGATGGTTCTCTCACATGGTGGAATACCCCTGCCAAGTCAATTGGAACTGATCTGGCTTATGCTATGCAATAGGATGAGATGAAGCAACTATTAAGAGACAAGTATTGCCCGCACAAAGAAATCCAAAGGCTAAAAGTCGAGTTCTGAGGATTAGCAATAAACGAATCTAACGTTACTGCTATACCAAGCGTTCACCCACATCTATTCTGCAATGGTGACATCGTTGTATAGGAAAATCGAGCAATATGTTCTATCTCCCAATATTCAAGTGAATGTGATGTCTTCCAATCCAACCATTCTGCAAAGCGTTGTTCGCTTGGCACACAGTTTGACCTATCAAGTTGTACGCGAAGGCGTATCTTTCGCCAGGAAGGCTGTAAAGCTTTGTGTCTACTGATTTTAGTCCTTTACTTAAAATCACTCCAAGAATGTTAGGCACTAAATACTCTGTAAGGCTAGCAGATTGTAGTTAGATTGAAACTGATAAAGTCTACCATAGTTGTCCCTTACGTCTTTCTGAATCAATTGTTCAACATTGACTTGCTGCCTGTCAAACTCGGAAGTGTCGACATGATTATCGGCATGGACTGGCTATCGGAGAATCGCACGGAGATTCTCTGTCACCAAAAGCAAGTCAAAATGCCATTGACGAATGGTGAAACTTTTGTCATCCAAGGTGAAAAGAGCGGAGCCAAGTTAGACATTATGCCATGAAGGAAAGCTAAAAAGTATCTTCGCAAAGGATGTCACGCCATTTTGGCACATATCGTGGAAAAGGATTCGATATAGAAGTCACCAAATGATGTTCCAATAGTTTGTAAGTTTCCGGACATATTCCCCGAGGACTTGCCTGGACTACCACCGCCTAGACAAGTAGAATTTCAGATTGATCTCATACCAGGCACTACACCTATAGTTCGTTCCCCTATCGTCTTGCTCCTTCCGAAATGCAAAATGTGTCCAATCAATTACCAGAATTATTGGACAAAGGAGTCATTTGACCCAGTTATTCCTCTGGGGTACTCTAGTTCTTTTGTCAAAAAGAAAGATAAATTGCACGCGAAATTCTCAAAATGCGAATTTTGGCTTCGCAAAGTGCATTTCTTAAGTCACGTGGTAAACGAAAGGCATACACGTGGACCTGTCCAAGATCGAAGAAATCCAATATTGGAAAGCACCTTCAACCCCTTCTGAAATCCGCCAATTTCTAGGTCTCGCTGATTATTATCGAAGGTTTATTATAAACTTCTCCAAGAATGCTCAGCCACTGACTGCCCTTACCCAAAAAGGACAAGAAGTTGTTTGGGATTCTAAAGCTAAGACTGCCTTCTAACCGTTAAAGAAAAAGTTGTGTAATGCACCTATCATGTCCTTGCCAAAAGGAACCAATGACTTCGTGGTGCACTGCGATGAGTCCCACCAGGGTCTAGGATGTGTGCTTATGCAACAAGGGAAAGTCATTGCCTATGCTTCCCGACAGCTAAAAATTCATTAAAAGAATTACTTAACCCGCGATCTTAAACTCAAAGCCGTTGTTTTCGCTCCAAAGATTTGGAGGCACCATCTTCATGAGACAAAGTGTATTATATACACTAATCACAAAAGTCTCCAACACATCTTCAACCAAAAAGAGCTAAACATGAGACAACGACGTTGGGTAGAACTGCTAAATGATTTCGATTGTGAAATTCGTTACCATCCTGGAAAGGCTAATGTATTCGCATATGCCTTAAGCAAAAAAGATCAAGGGAAACCCTTTCGTGTCCGATCGCTTAATTTGACCATTCAAACTTTGGAGGACATGCCTCGTGCATGTGTGATCTACTTTAGTAATGGTTGAGACGACTATCTACCTCTTTCTGAATTTTCATACAACAACAGTTATAACTCGTACATTCCAGCCGCACCTTTCGAAGCCCCCTATGGAAGAAATTGCTGCTCGCCCTTTTGCTGGACTGAATTTGGTGATAGCCTACTAACTGGTCCCGAGCTAGTGCATGAAACTATTGAGAACATCTTCCAGATTCAAGGCCACCTGAAAGCTGCACGTAACCGACAGAAAAACTATGCTGACAACCGTCGGAAGCCGTTAGAATTCCAAGTTGGTAATCGTGTCATGTTAAAGGTATCTCCGTGGAAAGGTGTAAATCGTTTCGGAAAACGAGACAAGTTAAACCCTCGCTACCTTGGTCCCTTAAGATCCTCGAACGGATTGGACCAGTAGCATACCGCCTTTAGTTGCCATCTGAACTCAGGAATGTTCACAATGTCATTCACATATGCAACTTGAAGAAGTGTCTGCCCGATGAGTCTACTGTTACTCCTCTCGACGAAATTGGGATTGACGATCGACTTCATTTTATTGACGCTCCCGCTGAAATCTGTGACTGCGAGGTCAAGCAATTGAAGCAAAGCCGCACTTCTGTCACTAATGTGTACTGGAACTTTCAAGATCCTAGTTAGAATCCGACCGATAGCTAATCGGCCTAAACTATCGCATGAGCTTAACAGTGTCCCCGACACATTCCAAGTTCTGACAAGAGCTGAAAACTCAGAATGGGTGAAACCTAGACTTACCGTGCAAGACAAATCACAATTGTGTGTGCACACATAATTGTAATCTGAACTGCATACAATTCTTGGTGGAACATATTGCGTGAGTGATTATGCCTAGTCTATAACTTCTAATTCAGAATCCCATGCATCTGAATGACTAATGCTTATCTTCATAAAGAACTATTATTGATGGCATATCAACTCCATTTCATTGGTATACCCGTGGCAATCAAGGATTGCGTGATCCGAGGATTGAAAATGGAATCGCATTCCCTTCGTAAAGGACCGTCGAAATTATTGATGTGATTCAAAATTTTAGATGGGAACGCGAAGACCAGATGTGTCTAGAGTACCCGCAACTCTTTACCAATGCTGCAAACTCCAGTGATCAAGACTAAATTTCGGACGAAATTTCTTTAACCGGGGGAGGATGTGACAACCCGTAAATTCCAGGTTAACATTAATACTATATATACATGCAATTATCTATCTAATTACGTACATTAGGCTTAATTTATTCAAATTAGGCAAACCCACGTGTAAACATAGGTAAACTAGACTTGACAACCCGTACCCACATCGGAAATCAACCACAAAGTTCTTTGTTAATTCAAACTAGAATATATAATAACGAGAAAATTTTATAAATTTATTTGTGGAATTTTAACAATAAGAAATATAAAATGTTCATTTTATATTCTTTTCGAACATCGTGGTTACGTCATAAGCCATTTTAAAACATATTGTTTATTCAACAAGAAATTCATTCAATTAAACCAAAAGTTTACATTTGTAAAACTTATTTGTTTCATTCAAATAATTATTTCATTTCAACCAATAACAATCTAAACGTTCGTTTAGATTTAAAACGTCAAAATTCAAACTATTTAGGTTGTGTCAAACGAAATTCATTTCAATCAATTTAAAAACATTCAAGTATGCATATCAATCATCAAAACATTAAGACTTGTGACATTTCCCGTTCGTTCAAAATAAACGTGATGTATATTATTTTTATTGGTTTTTATATAAATTATCATTTCTTGTGCTAAAAACCAAGTTCACGTTCGTTTATCGTTTTGACTCAAACAAAGTATCATTGGACTCGTTGGATCGACCCGGACTCACCTCGACCCGGCCGAAGACCCGATTCGGCCCAGTGAGCCCAATGGACCAACCGGCCCATTTCCCTTCTCTTTTTTTTCTTCCTACCGGCCCACAAGCCCAGTCCGCGCCCCCTTTTCTTTTCTGGATTGGGCCTAAGCCCGTTTTCTTCTTTTCCTGGTTTGGGCCACCGAGCCCGTATCTCCTCTTGTTTCTTTTGGGCTTTCGACCCGCCTCTTTCTTTCCCTCTCTCAGATTCGAACCCGAGACCAACCATAATTCTTTATTCTTTCTTCTCCTCCCGGTCCCGAGTTCGAAACTCACCATCACCATTATTTTTTTTCCTCCTTTCTTCTTTCCCTCCCGGTTCACTTCTTTTCCTCCCGTAGTTCGGTTCCAACCGAACCCACTCATCACCTCACAAGGTTTTTCCCCTCATGTCTAAATACTTGTCACCTAAACTCACCTATAAACCACCCTAATGTCACTCTAAACCCATGAGTTGTAGACTTGATCTTAGACAACTTTGCCTCCTAGAGTACACTAGCCATTAAACCCTTTGGTTAATGGCTACCCTAATCTTTTTCCCTATAAAAGCCTCATAAGCCCCCATGCTACGCTGAAAGAGTTGATTATCATCCATTTTCATCCCAACTTGATTATGGAGCAAAATCCTAAAAGATTCAAGCACTCTTCATCCCATTTCTTCCCTTTTCTTTTGAATAATGTAAGTTCCTTAGTAGTCCATGAATTTGCATGATCAAGATCTGAACTTTATGATATGTTTAGGTTAGATTTGTGCTATACATGATGTTTTATGATAGATCTATGGATTATTTGATTAAGTTTGCAACTTTATGATAAATTAGGGTTAAATTTATATCATGCATGTTGGTTCTTGCTAGATATATGTGATTCATGATCAAGTTTGCATCTTAATTTGTGTCAAATTAGGGCTAGATCCATGTCATGCATGTTGACTCTTGTTAGATCTATGTGATTCATGATCAAGATTGTACCTTTATGTTGGATTAGGGTTAGATCTTCACCATGCATGTTGATTCTTGGTAGATCTATGTGATTTATGATCAAGATTGGACTTTTATGTTGTAACATGATTAGCTCCATGTCATGCATGCTCTTTAGGGCAGATCTATTGATATTGTCATCAAGTTTGGATTTTTATGTGGTAATATGACTAGATCTATAACACGTGTGTATCTTGATGTTAGATCTAGGGTTATTAATGTTCAAATTGTATGAATGATGTTACATGTTGTCATATAGCTATCACGTGGACTCTGTTTGCTTCATGAGGAATATGTATATCTCTAGGACATTATGTTTGCATCCCTAGTTTAGGATTAACCCTCATCAACGTATGTATCACCATTACCAACGTGTCATTGCGTCGATTGTGTCAATGTGAGTAGTGAAGTGGAATTATTTATTCATGTATTTCTCTATATTCTCTAGTCGTCAAGGTCATCTTCAGGGTCTAACCATTTCATTACTTCGTGTCGTTGTTCGTTCATATCTCCTATCACAGGTGAGTATTCATAGCTCCTTTTCTTTCATCGTTTTGGGGTGCAAAATGTACACCTTATCAATCTCAAATACCTATTTCATTACTCTCAAATCTCATGCGAACTCTATGACTGTTTTGGTATGTTGAACTTGTGTGGATTATTATTGTTATGGATGGAATCTATTTCATTTTCAATGTCAATTCTAATGTCAATTTCAAGGCGTAATTATTAACACTATAAAAGTCGGGGTTACAATAATATATCTATTGCTTTTGCAGCCCACCTGACTTGACCGGTAATTGGCGTTGGGTGATTGCAAAGCCTTATTTGTCACCGGTTGGATTATGCCACTATATGTGTACCATTTCAATGCTTGTTTATCATATTTGATTGCACTTAACTCATCGATCCGTGTGTTTTAATCTATAAGTATATCAAACCTATGTTTACTCACCAATTATTCGTAGTTGACCTTTTTTGTACATGTTGTAGGTTTTGTTGCAAGATGATGATTTCATGTTGACAATGCCTTAGGATGCATGTGGACTTAGTGAGACCTAATTGAAATGAGTCAGTGTGTTATTATTGTTGTCTTAGCCTCAATTAAATTATGTATCATTTGAATTTATGAAATTAGATGATTAAGAATATCACAACCTTTAATTGGTGTTGTGTGCACCTGGAAAATCATCGCGCCCCGACGTATTCTGCCGTCGGTTGGGGACAACAACTTCTTCTGGGCTGATATGCACAAAATATACATATTTTATCACAAGAAACGTCGTTTTTGTCTTCTTTGTAGTTTTTCAGGTCCATTCAAGTGAGAATCACAAAAGGAGCAAAAATGAAGAAAAATAGAGTAAAA
This sequence comes from Deinandra increscens subsp. villosa, assembly GCA_039602395.1. NCBI lineage: Eukaryota > Viridiplantae > Streptophyta > Magnoliopsida > Asterales > Asteraceae > Deinandra > Deinandra increscens. Next base: position 12,094 of record JBCNJP010013247.1, read on the forward strand.
ATTGTGATTTCAGGAGAATGGCACGCCTCGTGCCAAGTATGACACGACCCGTGCCAAACCATGCCAGCTCAAGGAAGATTCGTTTGACAGGGCACGACCCCCCCCCCCCCCGGTCGTGCCACTGACCTGACACGGCACAGACCTTGCCCCTGTTTGGCATGGGCCGTGCAAAACTACTGGAGTTCCTATAAATAGAGGGTTCTTTACCCATTCCAACTTGCTCAAGAGCTTAGGCTCACTCCCTCCACCTAGTTATCTACCATGTTTTTCTTTTGAGCCATTTCTTTTCGTGTATTTGTGTCTACTCGTCAAGATTGTAAGATCTCCAACTTTTGTAAGATAATGAAATGTTATTTGTCTATGAATCGTTCATTATCTCTTAAGCATATCCTTAAAACCCTGACTAGTGGTCAAATTCTTACACTTGATGAGGATAAACATGTCTTTGATGGTTTGGAAAACTATTTTTATAAACTTGTTTTAAGGTGAACTAATGAATTTTAAAAAACCCTTTTAATTGA
>JBCNJP010013248.1:0-12614 GCA_039602395.1 Deinandra increscens subsp. villosa
GTCCTCATTCCTATTTTAGGTGGAGATGGAAAAATGTACCTCAGCCAACCGATTGCAGGTGGAGATGGAAAAATGAAATGTAGCTCTTCAAAACCAAAAATTATATAATAGAACACAAATCAGTTAAATCAAATGGAGCTTCAAATCTGAGATGAAATCAATGAAATAAGATGGATTATTTACCTCAATTCAATTTTGAGAAGGATATGGTAAAAACAAAAAGGAGAGGAGCTGCCAATTTATAGAATGTAATTGCTTGATCTGGGTGCAAATTTGAATTCGTAGATCATCAATATTGCGGCCTAATCGAGGGAGAAAGATATCATTCATTATGGCTGAAGAAGGAATAGGTGTAGAGCTCCGTTTCCCAAATCGCGGTCCAATCGAATCGAAGGAAAGAACGGCGATGCTTTTTACAGAGGCGACGAATTGAATGGAGAAGGAGGTGGGTGGGGGAAGCGTGCACGTTAAACCTAGCTGCGATTAATTGAACGGCGATGCTTTTTAATTTTCTTTTTTTATTTAGTAGTAATAATAGACAATAGATGATAAAGTAAGAGGTACTTGTACATCTTGCATAGATTGTTGTAAAGCGTCTTAAGGATTCAGCATTTTTCATGACGAAAATACCCTCGAGACCAATATGTATTATATATAGTATATATATATATATATATATATATATATATATATATAGGGGAAGGATCAAATAAAAACAAGATGTTATTGCGAAAACACGAAAACAAATATTAAAACCTCTATAACTTCCTCATACGTTAATATTTTTTTAAAAAGTTTGCACCAAAAGTCTTAAAATTATGTCACCTTTAATTCTGGGTGAAAAAATTAAACATATAAAATTTCGTGATTTTTTTTATTATTGCACATGTGCAATAATACGTATTAATTATATTACACACGTGCAATATTAACAAAAAAAACATTACTTTTTTATTAATTTTTTCAAGAATTAAAGATAACAGAATTATAAGATCTATGGTACAATTTTTTATCAAAAATATTAACGTATGAAAAAGTTATAGAGGTTTTAATATTATTGCACATGTGCAATAATAATTTTTTATTGCACATGTGCAATAATAAAAAATTTAATGAATTTTTTTTTTAATTTTCTACAGAATTAAACATAACAGAATTATAAGATTTATAGTGCAATTTTTTTATAAAAAAAATTAACATATGAAAAAGTTATAAAGGTTTTAATATTATTGCATAGTGCAATAATAATAATAAAAAAAATTATTGCACCTGTACAATATAATTTTAAAAAAAAATTTGATTTTTTTTTAAATTTTTTCCAGAACTAAAGATAACATAATTTTAAGGATTTTGGTGCAATTTTTTTTTAAAAATATTAACGTATGAAAAAGTTATAGAGATTTTAATATTTGTTTTCATGTTTTCGCAATAAAAGTTGTTTTCAGATGATCCTTACTCTCTCTCTCTATATATATATACATATATATATATATATATATATATATATATATATATTGGTAAGCAATAAAAAGAGCCACACCAAGGTCTTAGTTAGTGAACAAAAGCCGCAAGAATCATAAAAGAACCATCATTTTACAACTTTCGCCATTTTAGCCTAAAAACATCCAAACCCTAACCCAAAGCCTACCCTTGTAAAGCCCTCATGATATCCATGTATATTATATGAAGGCTTGATTACTTGACAAGCCTATGCTCTTTATTCGTCTTTACTCTGGTATGAGTGTTCACTTAAAAATATCATATACGCTACCCAGAGAGCTGAGTGACCACATGTGAGGTATATGAGTTTATGAAGAAAATAAACTTACTAGTAGCCTTGTCGTAAATATTCATACTTCAGAACAAATACAATAATGTTCTAGTGGAATGAAAAGCCCAATAAAATTGAAGGAAACCACTTTTAATAGTTTGCAGAGATTTGAAGTCCACAAATAAAGTATTTTGGAAAATAGTGGAGTCCAACATTTCAGGGTTTTGCTTGAGGACAAGCAAAGATCTAAGTGTGGGGATGTTTGATGTGAGTCAAATTATACATATTTTATGGCAAATATCCCTCATAAAATGGATCAAAACAGGGTAACTACTAACGAAATAACCAAATATTATTTCCTTTTTAGTTTTTCTGTTTGATTCAGGTTAAAACCACAAAAGGAGCTAATATGATGGAAAATATGAAGACAAAATGCAAGCTCGGTGATTTTTGGCCCAAGCACGACCCATGCCTCCTTCCTGCTTCTCCCCGAAAGAGTTGACTTCTGCCTGTGACGACGACACACGACCCGTGCCCTTGTTGACTGTTTCACACGGCCCATGCCTCTGCCCCCAGAATTTTCTAAACTATCGACTGCCAAGCATGACCCGTGCCAAATGCTATCTTTTTCCTATAAAAGCTACTCTCTTCCTCCATTTTCATTTGCTCAATTCTTCTCTTCTCCTACTTACTATAGATTAGTTAATTGTCGAGCCACTTGGCGTTTCTCTTAGTATTAATCTTTCAAGTTTGTAAGAATATTAACTTAATAAGAATTTGTTCAAAGTTTGTCTATGAACTACTCACTTTCTACTAAGCAAATCCTTAAAGTCATGCTTATGCTTGGCTAAACTCTTATACTCACTTGGGGATAAACGAGCCTTTGGTTGGTAAGTGAAATGAATTTACATACTTACCTTAAGGTAAGTACGAATGACTTTATGAAAACTCTTTTAAAATTGAAAGTGTATTTTTTAACCTTTTTGAAAAAATGTACCTTGCGTATTATAGACCATTTGAGGAGTAAAGCTTGTCAGTCGGACTTGTGACACCCGACTGGGGGACGATGCATGATCCTAACGGTGACTCACACCCTATGCAAAGTAATACGATCGTGAGTTTTATGTCTATATAAACAAACACAGCTTTCACGCTAACTACAGCCTGAAGGTAGTGGTTGGGATTGGGGTTAGTAATATTTTGTCACTTCGTGGAAGTCGGTGAGATACATGTTTGTGAACTTGGCTCTGGTTATGACCTCTCATGTTTGCGTGAAAGCGGTACATGAAGGAAACGGACCTTAGTCCCTTTTAAAGATAATTTTCATAATAAAATAATCCGATATGTGGGTTGTTCCCTTGCTGGTTCATGAAAACATATTCGAGTATAACGGCGTCGACGACCCATCGGGCCTTATAACCGTATTGCATTCACGCTTACTGTATTTGCTATTTCCAGAACGGTCCTCTTGAATCCTTATGGGGAGGTGAGAGGAATGAGAGACAGGGTTCCAGGATGAAAAGCGGCCCTCCTAATCTGATAAGTAGCAATCTTAAGGCAAAGTAGTTAAATCCATTTCACCAAACCAACCATTGGTAAGTTCCCCCAAGTGACATTATCCTCCGATTGATTAAACTTAAAAACCCATTTTATTTACTTGTTTTAATTTACCTTAATTAGTTTAAAACCTTCCCTCCCACATAATTAGACTTGGTTAGACTGTTAATAAGAATTTATCTTCAATTATAACCTCATTTTTCTTGTGTCCTTAAACGACTCTCGGTCATCTTATCACTACTATACTGCTCCACGATGGGTGCACTTGCCCGTGATGTGTGGTGAAATAGTAGTTGTACTTAATCAAGGTTTTATAAATTTAAAATCTTATGTACAAAAAGTGTTAATAAAACATGTTATATTTTTATATACAGTATACGCACACCAAGCTTTTTGGCGCCGTTGCTGGGGACACAAACGAGGATTTCCAAGAAAAATCCGAGTTAACGGTATAGGCTTTTCAATTTCTTTTATTTATTTAATTTTTTCTTTTCTTTAAATTTATTTTTGTAATTCTCTCTTTAAATCTCTTTTTAAACATTCTCTGAAAAATATTTCAAGGATGGATCCAAATCCTGAGGAATATTTCGGTTATAGAAATGAAAGACCCGAATCTGCATGCTGTCAAATCTGTGGTGGACTTCATCCCTACTGGGAATGCCACATACTCCTTGAAACGCTCGCTTTTTTAAATCCAGAAGACGAACGTCAGAAGAAAGGCCTTCTCATTCTCTATATTCTCCTTTATACGAGCTTGACAATATCTTTTGCCAACAACTTAATGAAACAACATGGCAAGAGAACACCAGAAGGCCATTTGAAGAAGAAGAACCTATACCCTCATCTTCAACCCCCTGCCATCATGGCTATTTCTCTTTTTGTATGTCGAGCACTAAACATGACAATGAAGAAACGATCATAAATGAGCACACACCACAAACAAAAGAAACCTCTTGTAACCAACCTGGTGTATACTTCAATGAAGAAAAAATAAAAGCCATATAAAATCTAAAAGGTCTCGAGGAATATTTTTCACGGTTAAGTTATGAAGAAGAAGAAATAATCATCAAGGAAATACCACTAGATGATGGACCACACGAGGTTCTCAATCCCTCTTGTTGTTTGACTCAGGGGAGTTGGACGCATCACCTTTGACTGAAGATACACATCCTCAAATCAATGAACCAGACAAGAAGAAATTAGAAGTGGAGCTACCGAAAGAATCTCTCAACCATACTCCTGCAGGTAATGGTGAGAAAATCTTGCCAAGAAAAGTAAACATTTCTAAACCATCTTTGAAAGATATTTCTAAAGTTCCGACCAATGCAAGATTTTTCAAAAATATGTTTACATCTCCTAGGTTAGAAGAACTACGACATGTTATCTTTACTAAAAGTTAATCATTACATTTTATACACATTTCCGATAAAAATTCAATTCCATATTTTATCAAAAAGAAGCACAAAACTTCAATAATTGATGATAGTCTTTTAATAAATTTAATGCCTGCTGACATGGTTAGCAAGTTAGATTTAGGAGAAGTAATTCCTCTTTATCAATGGGAATAATCAAGGACGTCGTTGACTACGTCAATATTACGTCCAATTTTTTCATTCTTGACAACACCCCTCTTGTTCTCGGAAAGCCTCTTTTAGAAACCCGGAGACCTGTCATCAAACCAAACAACAAAGAGACGACGCTAACACTTGGCGAAAAAAAGATATCTATAGAGGTTGAACAATCTCTAATCCATCCGTCATCTGATGATCCTCCTTGGCCGCCGGAAGATGAAGATGAGAGACCAACCCAGGAAATACTGGAAGAGGAGGAAAACCCACCTCCTGATACAAATACAGAATTGCATGAGTCCATCCAAGCAATCACACTGGAACCAGAGGACGACCTTTCTATAAGCAAGCTGTCTGCCGAAGAACCCTCTCCGTTGGAACTTAAGGAGCTGCCAGAAATCTGAAGTATGCCTTCTTGGATGATAATCAATCTTCTCCTGTCATCATCTCTGCACGCTTAACCACAACAGAAAAAGAAGCACTACTAGTTGTCTTAAAAAGACATAAAAAGGTCATAACATGGCGACTCTTTGACATTAAAGGAATTAGCCCCTCATTCTGCACGCACAAAATCCTGATGGAAGATGTATACAAACCGGTTGTCCATCCACAGCGTAGAGTTAATCCTAACATTTAGGATGTAGTCAAGAAGGAAGTCATAAAGCTACTTGACACTGGTCTTATATATCCCATCTCGGATAGCCCTTGGCTTAGCCTAGTTCAGGTGGTACCAAAGAAAGGAGGAATGATTGTCATCACGAACGACAAGGAAGAAGCCATTCCTACTCGAACAGTCACTGGCTGGAGAGTCTGTATAGACTACTGAAAGTTAAATGACAACAATAGAAAGGGCCACTTTCCTTTACTCTTCATTGATCAGATGCTTGAGCGTCTATCTGGGAACATGTATTACTGCTTTCTCGATGGTTTCTTTCGATATTTCCAAATCCTTATCGACCCTGAAGACCAAGAGAAAACCACTTTTACTTGTCCTCAGGTCACCTTTGCATATAGACGAATGCTTTTAAGGCTATGTAATGCTCCTGCTACTTTTCAGCGTTGCATGGTTGACATTTATCATGACATGATTGAGAAATCCAAGGAAGTCTTCATGGATGACTTTTCAGTCTTTGGCAACTCATTCGATCATTGTCTGCTTAAACTGGAGAAAATGCTTGCTTGTTATGAAGAAATTGATCTAGCCCTCAATTGGGAGAAATGTCATTTCATGGTTCAAGAAGGCATAGTTCTTGGCCACAAAATCTCCAAGGCTGGATTAGAGGGGGATAAGGCCTAAATCAACACTATCTTACACCTTCAACTACCTTCTTCAGTTCGTGCCATTTGCAGTTTCCTCGGACACGCAGGATTCTAACGTCGGTTCATCAAGGACTTCTAAAAATTTCGCGTCCTTTGACGAAGTTGCTCAAAAAGAAGCTGTCTTCGACTTCAACAAAGATTGATTGGAAGCTTTCGCCACTCTCAAAGATCTATTAGTCAATGCACCGATCATGACCCCACTAGACAGGCCTCTTCCCTTCGAGGTCATGTGTGATGCGAGTGACTATGCTGTGGAAGCAGTTCTTGGTCAACAAAAAGACAAACACTTTTGCCTAATCTACTATGCTAGCAAAACGCTCACGAGTGCTCAAGAAAACTACACAATTACTAAGAAGGAGCTGCTAGCGGTGGTGTTCGCATTTGATAAATTTCGTTCATACTTGGTGCTATCCAAAACCATTGTCTTCACTGATCATGATGCCATCAGATACCTCTTCAAGAAGCAAGACGCAAAGCCAGGACTCATACGTTGGATCCTTCTGCTCCAAGAGTTCGAAATTGAGATCAAAGATAAGAAGGGTGCTGAAAACACTGCTGCTAGTCATCTATCCATACTAGAAGGTGTAGACAAGGGAGAAGAGCTCAACGAAAGATTCCAACCGAGTACTTGGAAATGATAGACACTTCCCCAGAACCCTGGTACGCAGACATAGCAAACTACGCCGCCGGTAGAATAGTTCCAAAAGGGTTAACGCATCAACAGCGAAAGAAGTTCCTAATTGATTTAAAGCATTACTTTTAGGAAGAACCATACCTTTTCAAAATGTGTGCCAACCAACTCATTCAAAGATGCGTCTATGGACCTGAGACTGCCAGCATTCTTAAACATTGTCCACACAGGACCTTGTGGAGGAAACCACGAAGCCAATGCCACCAGATGGAAAGTCCTCAATGCTGGATTTTACTGGCCTACGATATATAGGGATGCACATAGATGGATATTAATCTGTGATGCTTGCCAACGGGCATGAAACATCTCAACAAGAAATGAGATGCCACAGACTGTCGTCTAAATTTTCGAAGTTTTTGACGTATGGGGTCTGGACTTGATGGGACCATTTTAAAGTTCTCGAGGAAAAAACTACATACTCGTTGCTATCGATTACGTATCCAAATGGGTGGAAGCAGAAGCTCTCGAGGAAATAACTACATACTTATAGTTGTCGGTCGAATTTTGTAGAAGAAGGTTGCAGGTTGTTTTTGTAAGGACCGATTTCACATTAAGAATCTCGATCGCGAGCAAGAACGAAGATGAGATGCGGAGATTGGATGATGAGAATCTAGGATGAAACAAAAATTATGATGATCAAGTCGAATGATTTCATATAACTGAATGATTAAAATCAACAAGAAATCACAAGAATCATCATACCCCTCATGAATCTTGCATGGTCATCTTGGGTTGAGGTCAAACCCAAGATGAGACTCTCTCTCTAGAAATGATAGCTCACATCACTCAAGATCATCAATCTCTAATGGAGCACATGCACCTCTATTTATAGGAGAGCACATGGGCTCACTAAACCACTAACTAGCAAACACAAATACAATGAGCTAAATACAAATAAAATCAAATAACATTAAATATTATTTAAATCAAAGTTGATTTAATTAATACGAAGCTTGACTCGCTCGAACCGATATTCCGTTGACTTTTACGTTGACTGTTGACCCGAACGGTTGACTTTTCTAGAAAACGTTTTTCGGTCCAATCTCGCAAGCCTCGATAATCACAACCCACGTCTCTGAATCAATGCACGAAGGATTATTCAGTCGAATGCTTCCTAAACAGATTTGATGGCGTCAATCACATAGATTTTTGTTCCAACATATTCCCCCTTGCTGATGCTTTCAAATCTGTTCGACTGCTGAAGAACCGCTATGTCATACATCTTCAATGAGAAATTGATAAACCCGAGACTTTCTGTCGTAAAGATTCCCCCTCTGAATAAGCTTCTTCTTTTCTTGTTTCTCTAGTTAAGAACCAAGTGCTGCAGTTCACTCGGTTCACACGGTCGGGTACAATACTAAGAATGCTGAATATTGGAGTCAAAACTGCAACAAACCAAATCAGATAAACCAATCAAACACTGAAAATTCCCCAACTTCTGATAATCGACCTGGTAATCCATTTCCATAAGTTTCCCTTTTCTCTGGATCCCTCTGAAAACATCTGATGTGAAAGCGAAAAATAAGATGCAGAGAGTCGAATCGTCTCGCTCGGTTGCCTAGAGAAACCAGTGTAAAAATCATGAAATCAGACAATCTTGCGAAAAACCGAAATTCGGATGCTAACAGTTGTGAATGATCCATAAATACATCTTTTGTTCCGCGTGACTGAGGTTGGATGCGAAAATATAATTTGATTCGAGTGACGGGTGAAAAACGTCACAAGAAATGTCACTTGAATCGAGAAAATAGGCAAATATGATAAAAATGAGATCCCAAGCGTAAAATAATCATAACCGAAGTCTTCGTAATTTTGAGTGAAGAAAAACGAGCTCGGAAAATATTATGTGAAGATTTCTAAGAAATACTGGTGAAAACGGTGCGATCTGAAATTTTTTTATCAATTTTCTTCATGGAACGGCCCTCCGCGAAATTTAATTGGAATATTCCACAATTTAACTTAGATTCCAGTTAATCCGGTAAAATGACATCCGCACTGCATCAGCTAAAAATAAATCGTGAGACATAACGGAAAAAGCTGCATAATTAACCGGATAATAAAGCTAACCCGTCAGTGGTCGATAGCAAACGTACGCGAGACGTCAATAAACGAGAACCCTAATAAATAAATGGAATAAATCCACGACCAATAAAAAAATTCCGCAATTCCATTGAGGCATTATCTCAGTTAGTCTCGTTAAAGGCTGATAAGAAACTCCTCGTATTAAACGAAAATGCTAAAAATTTAATTAGTGGTGAAAAATCTCTCAAGAAAAACCATGATCCATGTGACATCTCCTCCACCAATCAGGTTTAAGATTCCAAACAAATTTTACAGTTGAGATCTAATAGATCTGATGGCTGGATAGTGATGATCCGCGTGAAATGAAGGAGGCCAATCAGGTGGCGACAGCAGAGACCTGTCTTCAAGAATTCTTGTGGAGATGGGCCCACGTGTTCTTTCTTTTGACTAATCACAGGCTACCACCAAAAGAGCATCAATGGCCCTTTCCTAGAAACTGGGCCCCACGCGCTTGTTCCACCCAATCAGATTGAGACAATAAAGGAATTCTGGCATTGACGGACATTTAACAGAGGTATGAGACAAAAGAATAAAAAGCTGGACACTCTCTTTCTTAGACCGAGTGACGAATAGGAGTTCGCCACGTCAGCCGCGGTCTCCATCTTATTCCTTTATCATCACAGACGACCGAAACCCTAATTTGGTCGGAATTAAGCTGCCGGATATACGTACCACGTCGGAAAACCGTATTAGACCCATATCTCCATCAAAACTTAACCAAATTTGACGAATTTTGGACCGTTGAACTCGTATTTCAATTCTCTACACACCTGGACATTCAAAAATCTCTGAAACATTCTCGAACGAAGACCCAAAAAACAAGTTCGCTAACCTTTTTTCAAGTTCGCTAAAAAGCTGCAAGTTCGCTAAAGCATAATGAAGTTCGCTAAGGAGAACTTTAAGTCTGCTAAAACGTCATCAAGTTCGCTAACGAGAGAACAAGTACGTGATTTCCAATAAGAATCATGCTTCTTTTCATCCAAATCCGACCATTAAAACACCAAAAACTGAGAATCAAAGCTCCAAAATCTTCAAAAACTCCAAAAACGGGAATACTCTTACAACTTCGATTTTTTCAGCTCGGACCTCCAAATTTCTCACAGATTTGAACATGTACAGCATGAAATCACTTCCACATTAACCCAACAACATGAATTTATCATCAGATTCATCCAGAAATCATCAAACAGCTCCAAAAACTAAGAAAATGTAGAAAAAGTCTCCTAAGTGGGTTTTCAAATCTTCACTTCATTCAAGCTCAAAATCAAGATTCGAGTGATCAGATTCGAGTGAGACAAAATCTAATCGGTTACCTCGCTCTGATACCATTTGTAAGGAACGATTTCACATCCAAAATCTCGATCGTGAGAAAGAACGAAGATGAGATGCGGAGACTGGATGATAAGAATCTAGGATGAAACAAAAATTATGATGATCAAGTCGAATGATTTCATATAACTGAATGATTGCAATCCATAAGAAAATCACAACAATCATCATAACCCTCATGAATCTTCCATGGTCATCTTGGGTTGAGCTCAAGCCCAAGATGAGACTCTTCTCTAGAAATGATAGCTCACATCACTCAAGATCATCAATCTCTAATGGAGCACATGCACCTCTATTTATAGGAGAGCCCATGTGCTCACTAGCCCACTAACTAGCAAACACAAATACAATGAGCTAAATACAAATAAAATCAAATAACATAAATATTAATTCATTCAAAGTTGATTTAACTAATACGAAGCTTGACTCGCTCGAACCGATCTTCCGTTGACTGTTGACCCGAACGGTTGACTTTTCCAGAAAACGGTCTTTGGTCCAATCTCGCAAGCCTCGATCATGACAACCCGCGTCTCTGAATCAATTCACGATGGATTCTTCAGTCGAATGCTTCCTAAACAGATTTGATGGCGTCAGTCACATAAATTTTTGTTCCAACAGTTTTAGGGTTTTTTGGGTGAAGAATTCGTGAATTGCTGAAGAAATTCGAAGGATTGGAGCTGTAATTTATATACATTAAGGTCGCATGAGGGTTTGACAAGTGTTCATGGTTACTAAGCGTCCAAAAACGGCACGAAGTTGGCCAAACTTACACTCCAAGTTCGTGAGTAACTTGCTATCACGATCAGCATACTTTTCGCGGACCGTGGAAGTTGGTTAGCAGTGGCTCGCGGTCTGCAAGACCACCACAACCTCAATATTTTTATTTTTGGTCTCTCGAGTTTGGTCTGGTGCATTTCTACCCCCCCCCCCCCCCCGGACTTCTATAGTTTTATTATTTTATGCCCCTAAAATGTCCTAAAATGTCCTAAAACATATTTTTACTATATTCTAACATCGGGGCACGTATAACAAAAATAAAGACACATATGTAACATTATTTAACCGTTTAAAACACGTATATGAAGCGTATTCATTCACATATTATCACATTCGACCCGTTCATCATATTGTTGGTGTGTGCAGAGGTGTTCATAGAATATGACAATTTTTCAAACCTTTTTAGCAGCTTTAAGCTATTAAATTTATAATACCTGATTTACTTAACAACTACCATTTCACCACATTACACATGCAAGTATACCCATCGTGGGCAGTATAGTAGTGGTAAATTGAAACGGGGTCGATCAGGACACAATGGAAAGTGAGGGCTCTCGATACTCAATCTTTGCTAACGTTTAACCAAACTCTATCTTTGAGTTTTAGAAAATTAAGTTTTTTTATATACATATAACCATATGTATGTATGTATATATATATATATATATATATATATATATATATATATATATATATATATATTTATAGGGGAAGGATCCTACAAAAACCTTTTATATTGCGAAAACGCGAAAACCAATATTAAAACCTACATAACTTCTTCATACGTTAATGTTTTTTCATAAAATTGGTGCCAAATGTCTTAGAATTACGTTATCTTCAATTCTGGAAACAAATATTAAAAAAAAATTAACGGTTTTTTTTCCGTGTGATACACATGTGTATCACGTGTGATACACATGTGTATCGTCATCATTACTACTGCACAAAAACAAATTATCATGTGTAAAAACACTCCTTATGTTAAATACATATTAAAAACACTAAAACATTTATGGTACTAATGATAATGAAACATAGTGCACATGTGCAACATATAATTAAAAAAAGTTATAGTGTTATTTTTTCATTAGATATAAAGATAACATAACTATAAGACTTATGGTGCAATTTCCTTTTAAAACTAGTAATGTATACCACATATATGAGGGTTTTTTTTGGTGTGGTACACATGTGTATCATTAAAAAAAAACCCAAAAAAAATGACAGAAATATAATACATATGTGTATCACGCGTCTTAGAGAAAACAAATATTAACTCATACTAAAGTATGAGTTTTTTTTTGTGGTACACATGTGTATCACAGAAAAAAATAAAAAATAAAAAAACGTTAACTTTTTTTTTTTTGTTTTTATAGAATTAAAGATAACATAATTATAAGACTTTTGGTGAAAAATTTTTAAAAATATATTAACGTATGAAAAAGTTATGTTGGTTTTAAGATGGTTTTCGCGTTTTCGCATAATATATGCGTTTTCGCATGATCATTTCCCTATATAT
>JBCNJP010013249.1:0-12612 GCA_039602395.1 Deinandra increscens subsp. villosa
CTACATACCATATTAAGTCAAAACATTACATCATAGTGGTCAGTGGCTTTAATATATTACCTATGCTATCAAGTTTCAAATATGCCAAATATCACAGTGGCTAACAATTCATCATAATATAAATATGAAAGCTGAAAATTAGAGTACCTTTCGCCATCCTTGCTAGGGTCGGATACCTCGTCGCGTTATTCTTCCACCATTTCAGTATATCAAAGTCCACGGTTTCTTCTTCGACCTCATCTTTAAGATATTTTTCTAACTCGCTCCTCTTTCCAAATGCTTCAACACCACCAACTCGCCGACGGGATTCAAACTTACTCATAAAAGAATTTTTCCCGGACCTAGTAGGAGCTATGTCTTTATCTTTCTGAACCGTTTGAGTAGAACCCGTTTGATATAACAACTCATACTCTTTTACAAGTAACATCATCTCATCTTTTACTTCATCAATCAAGCCCTCCAACACTTCCTCATATTCTTGCTCCGTCATTTTTTTGTTTGGATATTTCTTCTCTAGTTAATTTAATCAAGTCGGCTTCTTTTTCACACCCAAATGCTATGAGTTCTAGTTTGTATCTCGGATCTAATATAAGAGCAAACTCAAATATCTTATTTTTCTTACCCTCGTCTTCAAAATATTTTGCAAACTTAGACTTCATCATCTCTATCGAATTTTTTAAATTAAAAAGGGGACTACTATTCTTAGACATCTCATCTAAGTTATTGCCAATATCCATCACTTGAGCATAATATTCATGCGCTATGGCATACGTGGAGCAAGACACTTCGGTGGTTTTCGCTTTAAAAATCTCGAGTATGTCAACTAATGTTCTTGAATACTTCCAATGTACTTGATCGGGCACTATATCTAAGGACTTACGGAAATCTTTATCTTTGATAGCATATAGAATGAAAACTTCTTCAAACATGGCAGCCCTTTCTAACATTTCACAAGTGCTACTCCACCTTAGTGCACACATCTAATGATAAACAAGCTGTAGTTGTGAAACCTTTTTCTTTTTTACAAGCCTTAAACAACTTTAGCCTATTTGGTGAATATCTTATATATTTCACCACATTGCGAATAGAATCAATAGTACCATCCTCCGCCTTCAACCCATCTTGAACAATTAGGTTAAGAATATGGGCAAGACATCTAACGTGTAAATACTTCCCATTACATAATAGCCCAGGTAACCTATTACTCAACTCTCTAATCGCGACATCATTAGATGACGCGTTGTCTAGTGTGAACGCCATTACATTCTCAATCCCCCACTCAAATAGACACTCTTCAATAGCACTAGCTATCACATCACCCTTATGGCTAAAAATCGGTTTAAAGTTGATGATTTTTTTTTTATAGTTCCACCCATCATCAATAAAATGTGCAGTCAGGCACATGTAATTAATTCTCTGATTCGATGTCCAAGTATCCGTTGTAAATGACACCCTCGGTTTACTTTTTACGAAAAAAGCTTTTTAGCTTCTTTTTTTCTTCTAAAAAATTGTTAGCAATATCGCGCGCCAAAGTAAACCGAGAGGGTAGTTTTACATTCGGACAAAGTGATTGAACAAAATTTATAAACCCAGGGTGTTCAACAAGTGAAAACGAAAGCTCACATTCAACAAACAATCTAATCAACAATTGTCTAACCTTAGATGGGTCATACTTCCATGGTTTAAGAACTGTTTGTCCTGCTTCATTTTCTTTCACACTCATGTTTGCTTGTTTTTCTCGAGCTATTACTGCTGGGTTTGATCTGCAAGTCTCTAGATGTCTATTTAGACCCGATGTGCCATTTGAACCGGAGTTGCAACGTAAATTATCCTCGCAAAACATGCATTTAGCTTTATCGATTCCATTCTCGTCAATAAACCGAGTGAAATACTTCCAACATTTTGCCTTTGGAGTTCTTTGTTTATATTTTCTTCTAGGCTTTTTAGTGGGTTGTTCTTGTTCCATGACTGAAGTCAAGATAGAAGAAGGCAAGAAGTGCTGATTGAAGAAGAAGTAAGAACGACGATGCTGAATCAGAGAGAAAGAAGAAGCATCGCTGATTTAGGGTTTCTGCTATGTCTGTGAATCAGACTATCAGAGAGAAAGAAGAAGCGTGAAGCGTCGCTTACTAGATGACATGAAGAGAAATTGGAAGGTCGTAAATTTTGGTAACTGATATCCTAATTTCTTGGAGATTGAAACAAATTAACCTATACTTAATTGATTACTTTTGATTTCATTTTAAAAATTCTTACCGTATATATTGATTAATATATGGTAGCATACAAGAAAGTATTTAATATATATTGTTGAATTAGCGCATCCTGCATCCAGCACAGTGGCTTTATACTCTGGCATTGCAACAGTGGTAATTTAAATCAATTAACTTAAAGTCTCAATGGTCATGTATCCGATGCATATCTTGAACTTATTTTATTATGTATGTATATTCACGGGAAATCGGTATTTAATATATATTCACGGGATATGTCCCGAATCCCATGAAAATGAAAATTCAAAACCCGATTCCCGACCCACGATTTATATTAACGGGATTAGCAGTTCGGTTTCGCGGGAAATACCCGGTTTTTGCACAGGCCTACAACTTGGCCCAATAGGCCCAATAAGCCTAAAACAATAAAACCGAGCCCGAAACCTTGACCCATTACTCAAACGTAATATTCCGAATGATCGTGGCGACCCGTAACCTCAACCGATGCATAACGGGCCCGGGCCTCGAACCGGCGCCCCGTTTGGACCCGTACGGCCCATAACCGACGGACCGGCCCAATTACATTTTCTTTTAAATGTTCTGGCCCAATATAAAGCCCAAAGCCCAATGGGTTTATTTTTATAATTTAAACCCATCAAACTTGTATTAATTTTTATAAAAATGGTTATCACCTTTTATATTTCTTATAAAAATTAGTCATGGACTTGTATTAATTTTATCCATTAGTTAAATATAAAAGTTATGGGTTATTTTATTCCCAAGTCCTTTATATACTTTATAAAACTTTTACAATACATAAACTATTTTTATAAAACATGACAATTTTAGTTTTATAAAAACCAAATCACCTACACATCCATTCTCTTTTAAAAACTTGGTTAGGAGATTTTGTTAAGAATTGTGATAATTAAAGTTGACCACATCACTCTCTACCTACCTCATTAGGCAATCATGGCTCAATAGTAAGATGTATGACTTGCACACACACATCACCACCAAACCATCTTACACTCACTAGTAACCTACAAGAGTCACCATACTCTTACACAATCACCACTCTTCACCTCATTGTCCCTCATCTCTCTCTTTTCTTTTCACCTACCGAGTACCACACCACTCACCACCATCATCAACAGCCTCCACCACCCCTTTCTTCCTTCTTGTTCCGGCCAAAATAGCCCTCACCACTGCCACAAAATGCTGCCACCACCACCACCGTAAACCACCCTTCCCCTCCCTTGTTTCCTTTCTCGACAGCATCAACCACAACCAAGCACCACCCCCCTCTTTCTTCCTTCTGCTGTCGAGACGATACCACAGCCGCCACTCACCTTCACCTTCAGCTCGCCGCCACCACCATCTGCCAGCCGCTGCCACCACCACCTCGCAGCCCCTCCCACTTTCCTCCCTTTTGCTGCGACAAACAACACAGCCACCACGTCCGCCACCGCTGCTGCTGCCTCTCCGCCACCTACAGCTGCTGCCGCCGCCGGAGCTGCTGCCGCCGCCGGATCTGCTGTTCGACAGCCGTGGACCGCCACCCCAACCTCCATCCTTTCACTCTCTCACTCTTTGTGAGTCTTCTAACCATTATCGTTTACGTTTTATACGATTTAAACGTCCCAAATGATCAACCGGGTCTTGACAACGAACCGTTATAACGTGAAGTTTTTCTAACGATCAAAACACCTAAACCAATATCCTTTCGTTTTATCTTCTTAAAACCTTAAGGTTGTCAAGGTTTGAAAAATGTGGGTTTATGTGGTTATTTGATGATAAAAACCTATGAAAATTAAGTTATATAACTTGTTAATTAACATGATCACATGTTGATTTTATATATGTTGCATGGTTTTATGGATTAAAAACATTATTGTTAGCATGTTATGGTTCACTAGAATTGTTATAATCATGTTTATGTTATGACATAAAATGATAGAATTATTAGTTGTGACTTATATTGTTAATCATCAAAATCATGGGTTAATATGTTGCTAGTGACAATTATCATGGACTAAATATAGTGTTTAGTGACACTTATGGACTTAGTTGGACAATAGGAAGTGTTATCTAAAATTTTGGACATAAAATGATAACTTAGTAACATTTAAATGAATTTTTATGGTTAAATAACAAACTTAGTAATTTTATAAAAATTACTTGGATAAATTAAACCATAAGAGTTCAGCCATAGAAATTGTTATATAAAATGGTCACATTTTATAAAAATATAATTTCTAAAATACAAGATTTAAAAGTCTTGTTTAGATTTTATAAAAGAAATAAAATGGATAAAATATATATAGATATATTTTATGTTCAAAAATGATAAAATATCATATTTTTGAACTATTGACAAAAAGTATAAAACTTTGGATTTTATACAAAAATGGAAATATTTTATGTTGGTGAATATTTCTATAAAAAGTCTTTAAATATTAAAACCCTAACTTTATTTGATAAATAAAGTTATTTAAAAATGATTTTATAAAAATAAAATCAAAAGACTTATAGAAATTATGAAAAACATATTTTAAACATTTTTTATTATTTTAAATGAATCAAAATAATCAAAACGTTTTAACCGGATCAAATGTTTATTTTTAAACGTTTGAAATTGAAACGAAATCTTTAAACGATTTAAAAACGTTTTACGACGTAACAAATCGTAAATAATTATTTTCAACAAATAATTATCCTTATGAATTTTAGAAACCCTAATTTGAGTTAAAATCATTTTGGTTTGTGAATATAATTATTTTAATGATAATTATATTTATATTAACTCAAAACCCTAATTTTCATAACATGAGTTTAAATATTAAAATAACCTTTAATATTTACCTACTTATGTTAAATCATTTAACTTGTAATAATTTAATAAAATTATTTCGACAAGTTAGAATAATTATTTCAATAATAATTATCAACTCTAGTTATATATATATATTATAACTTACCACGATTAACTATTCAATCGATCGAGCGAACATAAAAATAATAATAAATATTATTATTTAAAACAATATTCAAGACTTGATTGAACTGATCTTCATGATACGTTATCGCATGTTCATTCTTTGTATTTATTTACATAAATGCCTTAATACGTGAACATTCGTATTTACTGATTTTGTAAACTGATTAACTAACGGGTTTTCAAAACGCTACAAACGGGATTATACGTCAAGACTTGACCGGTATCATTTGGGTAACGTTCGTTACTCAAATGATTATGTGGACCCTTATGCATGTTGTCTTATGTTTTATTAGGACTTTACTTGCTAGTTGCCACTCGGCAATTCATCATTACCACTGAATCAAGTGAGTTTCACGGCCCCTTTTCTTTACAACTGTTTTACACTTATGGGGGAGAAATCATGAACTGATAAAATGTTTTAACTTAATGTTATGGTTTACCTGTTAGCCGTATGATTATCTGTTCTCTTACTGATTGCCCAACAACTGGTACTTTATCGTTATAAACGTTAGTACAACTGAATCCCACCATTAGTTGATTTCAATTAGTTCTGCTCGAAACGATAACTAGTGAATAGATCTATTTGGGTTGACAACCCTGCCCAGGTTTGGTAGCTCCAATCCTGACTTCGTATATTGTCAAGGGGTACACGTCAGTTATTCTGCTCTGTTCGGTATCTCTCGGGCGAGGATACCATGGGTGGGTAAACCGTTAGTATTTGAAATCAAGGTTCAGGTGAGATCATACAACTACAACAGTAAGCCAATATAACATTCTGAGTTTCCTGAAAACTGTTTTACAATCTTACTATCGAGTCCTAAACCTGTGAACCTCACCAACTTTATGTTGACCTTTTAAACTCATGATTTCTCAGGTAACTAAGCTGATCATGGAAGCCGTGCAAATGGGACTTCGCCTTTATATTCGGACCTGCTTCGTTGGAGTCCTAGTCCCTATCTATCCTAAATAACTACTTTATGTTTTCAATAAATGAAACTTGACTTTTAAAGTTCAAATGTAAGACAATATCGTTTACCACTCTTTCCGCTGCAACAATTAATGATATTATGTTTTAATTAACGTTTGAATTTAGTAGTAGTTGTTCTGTATATCTGTGACTATGATTCCATCTCGCTCACACCCAATCATTTGTCCGGGGTGTGATAGAAGAACAACACTCCTCTACACTGTTTGGCTCACTCTTTGAATCCAAGGTATGTCATATTTTTTATCCTTTTGAAATCCGTTTGAATATTAAGTTTTGGTCATTTTGAATCTAATGAATAATTAAGTTTCAAATAATCTATACTACTATTAAACACAAGTTTTTAAAGTACAAATGTCATTTTTTAAAGTGTGCCACATAGGATAAATCCTATGTGTCAATTTGTGAGATTTTTAAATTAAATAATTCAATAGAAAATTAAATTCTTTTCACATAAAAACTATCCATATATATATATTTATTTTTAAAATAACACAACTTTAATTCATCATATCTCTTTTATTTCTCAACAAAAATTTGATCCGTAAATTGCTTTGGATTCGTGACAGAAAACCCAACAAAACTAGATCCATATTGCTTAGGTTTTAATCAACGAATGATGGTGAACAAATCAAAAAACAAAGTCACAGCCTCGGGTATTTACCCGGGTTACTGACTAGTTGAATATTATATATAAATGATAGCTATAGAGGATAAGAGGAATCTGTTTATTTTTGGTCCTTTTGAAATCTGTATGAATATTAAGTTTTGGTCCTTTTGAATCTGATGCATAATTAAGTTTCAAATAATTGAATATTATATATAAATGAGGGCTATATTAGAAAGGTTAATAGAGGAATCTGTTTATATAAATGATGGCTATAATTAAGTTTCACAACAGTTTTAATGTAATTTGTTTATATGTATTATACTGATGCATGGTTATCTATCGATCCCGCAAGAGTTGCTCCACATATGGACGGAGAAGTTTCGCTAGAAAGGCAAAAGTGTTTTAAAAGATTGTTTCCAAATGAAGATGAGCACAAAAGAGTATTGGCGGAGTATGCCTTGTTTTCAATGAAGGGTGGACACTTTGAGGATTTAACATGTATTTCATTGATGGATACTATGGAACCAAGGAGTTGGTGGGCTAACTTTGGTGCTCAGACTCCTCTTCTTCAAACCTTGGCGTTCAAATTACTTAGCCAACCTACTTCCTCTTCATGTGCTGAGCGGAATTGGAGCACATACGCTTTTATTCACTCTCTTAGAAGGAGCAAGTTGACTACAAGTCGGGCTCAAGACTTGGTTTTCGTCCACAACAATCTTCGACTTTTATCTAGAGCTACGAATGATGATGATGTGAAGATGTGGGATATTGGTGGAGATGCTCATGACTCGTTGCAAGATGTAGGCTATTTGGAGTTTGCGGATCTTTCACTAGATGAACCGGAACTTGAAAATATTATGATTGATACTATTTGATCACGAACTTGAATGATTTATGTTTATTTTGCAAGATGTATGAATTTTGAAGCTTAAAATGCTCATATATATCTATAATTTGTGGTTTGTGTTACACTATCTATAACATATATTTATTTATTTTATATACATTTATTGCCGTATCCATGCCGTCCCCGTTTCCTGGATTTTTGAGGTTTGCCGTTTCCTGTCCCCGTACCCGTACCCGTTTCCGTGCAACATTGTTCACTCCATGTGTAGAACACCCTTGTGGCATGATCACATACAGTTAACTATAAAATTTTGATGTGGTTCCATGTATTAGTTGTGCTATGATCACATATATTGAATGTTATAATCTTTATCATGTTTACTTCTGCAGACCCCTGGTGCAAGTGTTAAAAGCCCTGGTGCAAATGTTAAAGGGTCTGGACTATCTGGTTTGGAAGATCGAGCAAGTTATGGTTCAATCATGCAAGAGTCACCTAGGGGCTAGGGACTATTTTTTTCTTTTTGGTTAAGGGGGATGGTACCTCGGGTAAATTAAGAGGAGTTTGGTTGGTAAAAAAATAGTAAAATGGGTGTCTTTTTGATTATTGACTAGGCGATGGTTGCCGATAGTAAAATGGGTGTCTTTCTGATTATTGACTAGGCGACGGTTGCCAGTACGTTGTTACTTATTTACAAAATGAGCTAACAACTCGATTCTCTGATTTAGTTGCTTATGGTCCTCAACTCATCATGAACATCAGATTTTCTTTATTTTTTAATCATAGTTCGTGCTCACATAGGTTTTTTTTAAAAGCCCGTACTTATATAGGTGATCACTATTTTTTAGAGATGACAAAATGGGGCGGGTTAGGTAGTGGGCCGCATTGGGTTCAGGTTGAACATTTATGAACGAGTTGTAAGTTGTAACCATGTAATTTTTGGATATTGCTACGTTGCTTAATTTTTATTTTATTGGGGTTTTTTTTATTTATTTACAATGTTCCTTTTGTTTTACATTTAATTACATATGTACTTTTTTTTCGTTTGAAATGCATTATGATTAATATTTCAATTCTTTAAAATAGTTGTCATTGTTGAAGTTCCTAATGTTGTATGTTGTTCATTACGTTTTCAGCTCATCTCTATTACTCATCATACAAATAGTTATTGTAATGGTTAACAAATTCTTATTTTTTACTTAACTACTATAACTATTTGTTGTGTTTTAACAATTAAAATGACCATGGTGGTGATTTTGATGCTTTACGGCCAACAAATTTAAAACATGACAACATGGGTTTGTAAAAGATTGATTATCTATGCAACATTGTAAATAAAACATAGATCGGTCCAACATGATTAATGCGATTATTGAATCTATTATATTATTAACAACTTTCGTGTTGCCATAACTCTTAAATTTGAACAGACTCGATCTTGGTTTAACAAAGACAAATTTGATAAAGAATTATGTCATTCATATTTTCAAATTTCTTCTCATTTTTTTTTATATTCATTCCATCTTATGGAACTAAATTCAACCGTGTAATACACAGGTTACTAACCTAGTAAAATTAATAAAGTAGCAAATATAAATGATTAAAAAAATGTTTAATGATGGGTTAATCTTTGAACTAATCAATGCAAGTTTCCCGCTTCTTTAAGTTTTTTTGCAAAATATAATCTTTTGCCATCCCCAAAAAAAGTAACAAATTAACAATAAATCTTTACAAATCTTTATAAGAAAACAGGAATCATTTTTCTATGTTACATATAGTTCATTTAATTAGTCATGTGGCAAATATAGAAGTCGTAGTAGTAGATCTAATTATTCTATCCCTTAACCATAACCTTAAAAAAAGGGTCGGATGCTGGTATCGAACCTGCGACATTTGCATGTAAATCCTAAGTACCCCTTCTAACCAGTTGAGCTAGAGGGACATAGATGTGCACAAAAAACCAGTTAATTGAACCGGTCCAGTTTTTAAATCGGGAACCGAACCAGTTAATAACCGATATCCCACAAATCGGTTACGAACTGATACAACCTGCCGGTTATGAACCGGTTAGGAGTCTCTAGGCGCGAACCGGTTATAAACCGGTTAACCTGTTTTTTTTAAATCGGTTAAAAACCGGTTAATGCCGTTGTTGAATTTTTTAATTGTTTTTGTAGCCGTTGTAACGACATTATGAACGTTGTGGGTCGATTTTTTACTGTTTTTGAGCCATTTGAATACTAAAATAGATGGGGGATGTTAAGGATTGATCAACGAACTTTCCTTGCTATCTGATACTTCTTAAACGCTCAAAAACACACAAAAAACGCTCAAAAAAATTCTTGTATTTGAACGTATTCATATCAAAACAAGCAAGATACCGTGGCATCTTCTTCTTCTTCTCAAGCTTCGGTTGGTGTTGGTTCTTCTATAAGCGAGGCACAAGTGGAATAATCCCATTCGAATTCGATTCGATTCGGATTCAGTTTTCGAATTAGAATCGAATTCGAATCCAGGTTTTAAAAACTGAAATTCGAATAATTCGATTCGATTAATTCGAGTATTCGAAATTCGACTCGTTGAACACCCCTAAACACAACAGACTATTTTTAAACTCAAATTCACCACCTCTCATTTTGTTTCAACAATCAAAATACATAGGGGAAAAGAAAAACATACGGTTACTTGAAAACCTCCTACTATTCCAGGATCTACTACTTTAAAAGAAATAAAAGA
Organism: Deinandra increscens subsp. villosa; assembly: GCA_039602395.1. Lineage (NCBI taxonomy): Eukaryota > Viridiplantae > Streptophyta > Magnoliopsida > Asterales > Asteraceae > Deinandra > Deinandra increscens. Next base: position 10,387 of record JBCNJP010013249.1, read on the forward strand.
AATTACATAATATTATAAGGGCATGGGGTATACCCCATGTTATGTTATGGTTTAACACCGCCACATAGGCGCCACGTCAGCTTTAACACCACATTGGAAAGTTTAACATGGGTGGGGGATACTCCATGTGGTGTTAAACTTATTTTATTTATATTTTTTTCTTTTTAATTTCCAATTATTTTAATGACTACAAATTGGTTTTTTTTTATTTTTTTTATGGCCTTCGAATAATTAAAATAAATTAAAAAAAATGCTTAAATAATTAAAATAAAAAAAAACACTACAAATAGATTTCTTAAAAAACATAAAAACTACAAATATTCCAAAAAAAAAACAACTACAAATACTTCATTTAAATAAATAAAAAACTACTCGTCGTCACGTAACTCCGTCATGATTTTTCGTTTTTCTTTCTCAATCATTTCTCGTTGCTCCGGATCCAAGTTCCTTGTATCCATGCCTAGAAGACGGAATTGTTGAAGACGTAATTTTTTCTCACGAATTTGGGTTCTTTTTTCATGCTCCGCGTTAAACCTCGACATTTGCGCGTTCATCTTCTCGTCCATTTCGATCTCCTTTTCTAGACGAATTGACTTCTTCTTTCCCATGGGTCTTCGCAAAACCTCTTGTTCTTGAGGTTGCGTTTCATCTTCGTCCTCGAACACCGAATCCTCGTTTAAGTTTATGTTGCACCGTCCCGTTGAGTTAGATCCCATGGGACTATCGCGATCGGTCGAGGAACGCTTCTTGCTAGCGTTGGTGATCTCCACAATCTCAGCGAATTTTGGAGTCGATTTCAATATTTGATAATGTTGAAGAAGAGGTGCCGAGTTGGTGTTGTCGTCTTTGTATCGATTAACGGCGATGTTAATCAAATCGCCGTCGCTCGCACCGCTTGGACGGGTTCGTTCCACGCCCAAAAAGACCCCATGGAACTTGGCAACTTTTCTCTTGATGGTGGTCCACTTGCCGCTAAGTTTGTCGTTGTTGCGAAATGTCGGGATCTCATCGGGTCTCGCCGCCGCCTTCTTGCTAGCGTGGAATTTTTGGCTAACTCGATCCCAAAACGCATCTTTTGTTTGCGAGTTACCTATTTAGAAAATATAAAAATAGAAACGTTAGTTGGTGATTTCTAAAATATAAGAAAAAAAATTCTAGATTTAAATTATTATTAAAAAAATACCATGTTTCGGGTCCTCCGATGTATCGATATACGCCCGAACTAGATGTAACTCCTCTTCGGTATTCCATGGCACCCGTCCTTCTTTTTCTTGGAATCCTTCGATCGGTTTTTTCCCCTTCCCTCGGCCTCTTCGAACACGATCAGGAACTTGTGTTTCGAGAACGATCTCTATATCATCGTCTTGATCTAGAAGTGGTGTTTGCGGGTGCGATGGAACGGAAGTGAAATTCGGTGAGAAAACGGGTTGCGATTGGAATGGAGATGAGAAGCCTTGAGGTGGTGGGTTTTGCCCCCATTGAGCGTAATTGGTAAACGAGGGGTTGGGGTTGTAGACGTTTGAGGGTTGTTGACCCAAAAACAACGGGTTAGGTTGGCCCCCCCCCACATCGGCATATGCCACGGTTGAAGGTTCGGGTTGTTGGGAGGGGTGTTGCTTGAGGAATCTTGATTTTGTTGGTTTGGATTCATGGTGTTTTTTATAAAAATATTAAAGAAAGAAGGAGTAGAATAGAGATAGAGGTGTAAAAAATATGAATAAAGTGGGGTTTTTATAGGTGAAAAAGGTAAATAAAATGGGTGAATTATTATTTTTTTTTATTAAATGCCTCCAACGGTCAAAAAAGAGACCATTCAACGTTCATCTTTTGATTTTCACGGGCGCCAAAGGTTTGGCGGACTGGCTCGGCGCCGGTCTTTAACGCGGGGGGGTGGGGGGGGGGGGGCGGTGTTGGCGCCGAATGGCGCCGTTAAAGGGCACTTTGGCGCCCTATGACGCATGTATACCGGGTGCTCTAATATATGACAGACTAAATCAACGAGAACGTGATTATTTTTTCTCACCCAACTCATGGATTAATGGGTCGGTGATGCGGTTATTCGGTTACCCATTTTGGATCATGCAAGGGAGTCACGTATGTCTATCATTCTCAATTGGTTCAACCTGTGACGATGCATCGAGGTCTTCAACGACTATTAGGTTCGTATCGGTTAGGTCACGGCTATCAATAATCTTTTAATGAATTGCATCAAATGGAGTAGAGATC
>JBCNJP010013250.1:0-12612 GCA_039602395.1 Deinandra increscens subsp. villosa
TGTCTAACGGAAGTAAACCTTGAAATTCTTGGATGTCACACCATTTTTTTTTGCGCCATCTCCAGCTGCACCGATCTGCTTATTCCCATTCACTCCACCGGAAGATCCGTTTGTTTTGTTTACAGTCACAACTCCTACTCCATTTGTCTTCACAACTTCCACACCCTTTGGCTTCCCACCATTAGTATTTCCACCTGTTGGCGGCGACGAACCTGGTTTGGGGACTTCACCAGAGCAATTAGCCATCCATGTCCACGTATTAGCTGTTGTGTTATGGAATAATTTTGTTTAACTTATTATGACTACTAGCGGGATTTTTATATATCTATCTATATGACTATATAAAAGAAAAGATGGATGCTGAGGTGGCATCACCACAACCCTTCTCAGGATTATTTTCCCGCCTAAATGACCCCCGCTTTATGAAGCACGCGGATCCTTTGGAATACCCGGCCCAGAAGATCAAATACTGGATCAACTAAAAACCCTAAATCTCCTCATTCCATTCACTCACGCAGGCAAATATCTCCCTGGCGATTTGGCTCATCCGTTCGTCTTCTCCGTTCCACTGAATTATCGAAGAATAGTTGTTGCGTCATCTCATCTCACCCCTAATTCGTGTAGGTTTGTTCATTGACACCGCTTTTTTCATTCTGGAATCATCCATGGCGATTTAGGGCATCTCGATTCAAGCTAACGATTTATCTATCCCTATCTCAACATTCGGTAAACGATCACTTGAAGATTCAATCAATAATCGAATACATCATCGTCTTCTATGCATTCTCAATCGCTATGTTTTCTAAAATCGCTATCGGTGGCTTCTATATCGATCATTTTCTGAACTCAATCTTTGGGGAAATTTTGATCTATTTATGTAAAGTTCATCTTTATCCATCATCGTCGCAGATCTGTTTTCTTATATTTATTGGCGGCTGCGACTAATTTTAGTGATATTTATGTAAAGTTCATCTTCATCCATCGATTGTGATATATGATTTGTAACAGTGATATGATTCTGTAAAACCCTAATTTTTTACAGACTAATTTTAGTTTTATTAGTGACCAGATCAGTAAATCTCTCTTGGTTTTTTTCAATTGAGCGTTTATCATCCAGGTTTTTATTTTCATCTGTTTTGTAGTGACTTAAATCGATTTTTGTTTTCCTTATGTTCTTGGCAGCATTTGATTTTCTGAAATCGATTTTTTTCTACCATTTCAAGTAACCAATTGTTACAAACGTATGTAGTTATGTACATCTAATCGTAAACCAGTTGAACTCTATGCATATCTATCATTAACTTTATGCTGTATATATATACTTTTTCATATGATTCATATGTTTCGTATGGTATGGATATCACTTGTGATAGCTCGGTAGTTTTGATCTGCTTTAAGACAACTTCTGGAATAGTACTAACGGTAAATAATGGCGTTAACGTGGCTTCTACAGACCTGGCTTCTTATCTTCATTCATGCCACCTTCGGAGCAGGTATGGTAATCATCACCGCCTGAACATTTTCTTATCTCCTTTCTTCTACCGATTTTGGGGAATTGCTTTAGAATCTTCATATCCAATCGCATATTCTCAGAGAATATGCATACAAGGGAAGTTAATTTTGGGGATTTTTTTAAGGATGATTTGGTTATATTTTTGTTTTTATTGCTGCAAGTTGCACTACGCAGTGGTTACACGAAACAAAACAAATATTTACATCAATATATTGACTTTATATGTTGATGCAGAATTGTTTGCAGTCCGGTTTTAGCTTTCATAGTGGCTACGGAGGATGATAAGGTAAGGAAGTCATTTTCATATATTTGGTTACATTTTCATGTGTTTAAATGCATATGTTTTTTTGAATGTATATGTGATTGCTTTTTTGTGTTAATATAATTTGAAGTGTAGGAGTTTGAAGTTTCTATTTTGGGCTCTGATGGTTATATTGGTTAAATCATGGGTTAATTAGGATGTTATTAAATTTTGACTATATGCATAATTGCCTAGATTTTGATACATCATCTAATTGTTGTACAAGTCTTATCATTTGATTTCTTAACAGATGTATGCTTTTATCTTCTTCTATGGGTTTCACACTTACATCATCTTCTACAATTTTGGAATGAAAAGTGGTTATACGCAAGGTATTTTTATGTTCACATATTTCGTAGGCCTTTTGAATCCTTCTATCTTTTCTGTTAGTTCTTGGAAGAAGGTTATATGCAACAATGTTATGGTTTTATCCTATGTATGAATAACTGTTTTGAAGCAGCTAAACCGTGTCCTTATTTATATTTTATAATATTAACAATGCTCTACTTTATTGAATGGTAAGTATTAAGTACTATATCACTAGGGTTATTTCCTTTTTTTAAAGTATATTTTGGTGTTTATGTTTTCAGATATTATGTTATTGACTTCATGTTTACCACTTGAAAGAAGAAAGAAGGTGAGAAGGTAGTAGTTTGGAGCCATAGTTATGCCTTTTGATGTAGTCAAGGAAGATAATTATGCTCGAGTAAGTCTGAAAACTAGATATTGTTAATTGATCATCATGCTAAATAGCAGGCATTTCTTGAAAATGGAATACCAGAACGTCCAGAGATGGTTGTTCAACTACTGAAGAAGGTAATGTAGTTTCAATCACATATATAACACTCATATTTATATATTAATTTTTTGTAAGACTTATTCCTTACCTTGCAGGCAATGATAAATGTTGGAGGCCATCATTTAAACGCAATCAGCATCGAACTTTTCATATTGAGACTCCCTTATCATTCAAAATATGTAAGTGAAATAAAACATTAGAATTCATTTTCTGAACAAAATATTTTTCACGTTGAGTTAATAATTGTATGATTTCTTTGACTTTTGCAAATGCTACAAAGAGTGACGAGATCATTTCAATGGTATTTTCAATGAACCAAGTTAAATAGGTGGGTCAAAGTGGTAAATGGGTTGGAACTTTTTATGACAGTCTGACTTCAAAAAGTCAAACCACAAACAAACTACTATTGCTTGGAAGTTTGACTTCTAGAAAACCAAACAGATACATTGATGCGTGGAGTGAAAATGATTGTTTCATTATTTGTTTAATAATAGGGTATAACCTGTAATATATTTGAATTGCATTTAGTAGTTACTTCTTTTCATTATGGGTATTTTAAAGTAACATGGTTTCTAATGTGTCACTATGCTCTGCAAAATGTTAACTTGATAATTAGAGCAGTGGCTAATGTAAGCACTCTTCAATTTGTTTTCATTGACGGCTCATAAGAGTCTACATGCAGTGCGTAATTCCAAGTCACTAACTTCTACAAGATCCTACACACTACATTCATATTGACAACTTTATGTTTATAGAATTTATGGAAGTGTAAATGAAATCATGAATAGGGTTGGTAGAAACAAAAAGTATGTTATTCGTTGTATAGTCGGTTATCCTTCTAACGTTGTTTACTCATGTTGCATTGTCAAGGGTCAAAAGCAGAGATGGACTAAAACTTCTCATATTGGATGAAGACGGAAAAGTGACAAACAAAACATTCAATGTTGTTTATAAGTCTGTATTTTCAAGTTTGTGAAAATTTTATATCATCGAATTTTTGTATTTAATTTCAATTATCGAATTATATTTATTATAATATTTAAATTGTTGGATTTATTTTCTTAAAAACCGCCCGTGCGACGCACGGGCGGTTTAAAAAAAACAAATACAAAATTTAACATATTATAAAAATATAATTCGATAATTGGAATTAAAAGAAAATTAACATTCGACAATATAAAAAGTTATAAATTTGAAAATACAGACTTATAAACAACATTTGATGTTTTGTTTGTCACTTTTCCGTCTTCATCCAATATGAGAATTTTTAATTCATCCCTGCTCTTAACCCTTGATAATACAACATAAAGCTGACCATGACAAAAACACGGATTCTTCAAATAAAGTCCAACTCTTGAAGTTTTCTGATAATATTCATCTGATTTGTTATACATTAAATGGTCTTTCTGTATTTCATCAACTGTTTGTTGTTGAATATTCTATCTAATCCATTTTTTCGGATAAAAATAATTGTTTTATAGGAGATGTTTAAATATGGGCAATTAATATTTGGGATACAAAAAATTATGATGTCGATGTTTAAGAGTTGTTGAAAAAAAATCGTTTTTCATCAACTGTTTGTTATTGAATATTCTATCTAATCTATTTTTTCGGATACAAACAATTGTTTTATAGGAGATGTTTAAATATGGGGAATTAATATTTGGGATACAAAAAATTGTGATGTCGATGTTTAAGAGTTGTTGAAAAAAAAGTTTCGTTTTATATATTGTGTAACGAATAGATTTAACGAACCGTCTACATGAAAAACGTTTTTTCGATATTAAATCTAACGTTGATGCTTACATAGTCATTTAACGAAACCGTATATATCTAACTTTGAAATCGTTAAACATTAACGAACCGTATACATTTAAATAGACATATGTGTAATTATTTATGATAAACGTTGCATAAGAAGTAAAAATATTTATGTTTTACATAATAATTATAAGTAACAATTTAAAGTAGATTAAAGAATGAAATTTGAAAGTAAAGAGATGAATAGAAATAACCAGAAAGAACTTGAATATCAAGTAAGAAGAAGGGGAATAGTGATGATGATTATGAACTCGAAGTGAAACAGAAGATTATGATGTTTTAGAAAACCTCTGTTGGTGATGATGATTATGGTCTTTACGAACACGAAGTGATTGTATACATGAAAAACCGATTCGCTTCGGATCTAGTGATTTGTACACCGAAATCGGACCGAAAGTTCACCCAAAACTAAGAACATAAAATCGTAAATAAAACTCAGTTTATAGCTTGAATCGGATCAACGATTACATGAATAGACTCGTTTACAGCAACTATCATGATCCTAGACTCAGAACACTCAAAGATTCGAGATCAAAAACTCCTCCTCTTACCAATCGAATCTGAGAAACGGTTATTTTTCCAAGTACCTATCTCCGAACTTCCAAAACCACAATATATATGAGACTAGATTGTGAGTGCCGAACTTGAGGTTCGGCGGTAGATCGGAGTATGTCCGAACACTAAGTTCGGACCTCTTTGCTTGTCTTCCAAATCCTGATCTTCAATACGTATCTCATTTATGAGATTTTACTACAACACAAACAAGACCCTCCTCTTTAATAGAATGACACAAACTACCCTCTAACTTAATTTAACCAAACTAACTAAAACAACTAACAATACTAATGAGACTAACTGATACACACACGACACACATATTTTGCACCAACAAACTTGTGACGCCCACTCCCAGTCTTGGCTCCAGGAGGGGTCACGTGTCGGATTTACTCATGAATACATGGTACAACAGAGATAACTAAGCAGCGGAAATTAAAAACTTTTCATTTATATATATATATATATATATACCAAGTACAACAGTAAGGAAGATACAACATAATCTAATAAGTAGGTCTTATCTATGTCTATTGCCAGTCTACTACCGAGTCCTTTCCTGATAGCTTGCCCATCTAATCTGTTCTCACCAGAGTCCTTTCCTTGCTACCTTAATCATTGTCATCACCTGACATACACATATTTTTGGAAAGGTCAGCTTACGCTGGTGAGTTCTACATTTTTCAAAAAGCGTTACATTTACCTTGAAAGTTTATTCCAACGCTTGGGCCTAACGGGCCTCTTTTAACAAACATTTATTAAGTATAAAACATAACAGAATTATACTATAATTTTAAAATCATTATTCATTAAACATTTATCAGGTATAAGCATTATACCAAAATATAACCTCTAAACATTTAACAGGCATAAAACAGAGTTATACCAAAACATTCATTCAGTTAATCATTTAACCACTTCTCCAGTTAACCATTTATCCGTTTAACCGTTAACTCTTTTAACCGTTTAACCTTTTAACAGGTATAAACATAACAGTGTTATATCCACACATAACCTTTAAACCGTTTAGTACTCAAAGTACTTTGGGTCTCCTAGACCCTCTCTTGTGCAAATAATCATTAAGTATAAAACATAAAAGAGTTATACGAAATATTATAAGCAGTCATTATTTACTTACTAAGCATTGTCTATTGGAACCACGTTAGTCCCTCGGGCAACCGTCGCCACCCGAATACCTTTTCTAAGTAAGCAGCCGTCGCTACCCCGGAGAACCGTCGTTCCCCGCTTCTAGTTGCACAACCACAGTCTTCCTTTTCTCTAGACAATATCCGCTTAGATTAAAACCTTTTTCAACATTTTCAGAAGTCCATTTAATAACATCTGTATTTGGACTCATAACCTTTTCAACACCGGTCAATCACCCGTATATGGAAATAAGCGTTTCATCAATATAATGTTATGGGTCTTGTTAAATCTCAGTGAAACCTATACTGGACTGCATCTATAAATTTCCTATTGTATTACAGGTGTTTATATATAGGAAGTACCGCAGCGTATCCACCACACCTTAAATACAAACGGATATGATGTAGAGTCATCCCAGTATAGATTACATCTTACAATCACAGCAAGGCTAATAATATTATATTTATCCGACACTTATTCACATACACAAGCTTAGACCAAACATTCACATTTTCCGTTTCTTAAAACTTCATATAAAAGTTCCATCCTTTACATCACCCGTTTATTATAACTTTCCCGTGAACAGTTTATAACACGTAATCATTATTCAAACAGTTATAGGCCTTAAAACATTTCACGTATGTGTATCGGCACAAAACATGTAAAAGGCATTTAAGCATATTTCCTTAACATTCCTCATATATAACATTTCTAAAGTAATTTAGGAGTTTACGACATTTCTCCCGTAAATACTATCATAACCTTTTCACTTATACTTTAATTCAACAATCCATTAACAGTTTAATATTGTAAAACATTTTGTCAGAATTCATCATCATAACATTTTCATAATCTTTCACGTATATATTAATCAAAAACCTTTTAATAGTTCTAACAGCTAAAACATGTAATATTTCTGTTATAAACCATTTGAAGATACTTTCACAGCATTTGTATGTATATCAGCCCGAAAACAGTAAAACATTTAAAACATTTAAAGAGTGGGCTCATAGAACTCACCTTATTCTCTTAAGCCAATTAAATCAGTCAGAACCTCCTTTACGCTTTCCGATTTAAACCTAGTTGCGTATTGTATAATGTTAACGCAAGGTTTTATATAATAAACACTTCTTATGTTTATATTAACACCTTATCTGCTTAATTATGTATATTATTAAGTTCATATACTTTTTAAGGGTCAAAATGACCAAAATGCCCCTGGAGGCATATTATCTGCTTTTATTGATAATTATGAAGACGTCATTGCCCAGATGGGATGGCGACACCCCCGCTATGCCAGAAACCCCAGTGTACAGGTGCCTACCCTTCCGGTCCGCACGAACTTCTAATATCCGATTAACTCGGTATTTTCAATACTTCATTATTTATTCATTTTAACTTCATATACACTTATTATATGTATAAACATGTTACCATATCAAAATTCAAGTCCCCAAACCCTCCGGATTATTTTATATTAAATATTTAAATCTAGAAACCCTAATTTCAGGAATTTCTCGTTTTATTATCAAAACTCATTTTTTAATTCAAACCAACTTAGGGTATTATCCATTATAACATTTTATAATATCCCTTAAAATGTTAAAGCTTAATTCAAAACCGTTTACTCGATTTAGGCAGAATAACGACATGAAAACCCTAATTTTGACCCGTTAACAAAACCTTTACCAAAACATCTCCAATTGTGAAATAAACTTAGGGATTTCTTAAAACACATTAATTTAGGATTACCTACAAAAATTCAGACCCTAATTCCCACCCGATCACCCAATTTTAACAAAATAAGCTCAAGGACCCTAATTTTATATAATTTTGAAAAGCATACTTAGAAATTGAATTTGCAAAAACTGAGATAGGTTATTGTTAATCATACCAAAATAAGCTTGACTGCAGAAATTCGGATCCAAAGCCCTCACCGTTTGCTCGCAATCGATCGACGAAGTTGCTGGTTCGTTTCGGGGGTTTTCGGGTTTGATTTTGTGAATTGGCGAGTTTAGATGATTGAATTCGATCCGTATTTATACAGGGGAGGGTCGCCTAAGGCTGCTAACACGTGTCCTAGTGACTAATAGCAAGAATTCGACACGAATCTGGACCAAACTTGAAGAACAAGTTTGAATATGTGGATGAACTAGCGACATGCATATTTTCTGTTGTCATTGTTCCTACGCGTATCGCGCCGAGAGGGGGGGTTGGATGCGCGATACGCGAGCCATACCCTTTCCGGCCAGATTTGAAAATTGTACATTTTTAGCCCTTTTAATTGTGTTTTGCACATATTTAGCCCCTGAACTTTTATTCTTTTATCATTTATGTATCAAAACATTATGGGACATATTTTTAATGTCTTTAGGGCTCGGGATACCTTTGATAAGGTTTATATACTTTCGTACATTTAAATATATATTTATATATATATTTTTTGTTAATTTACATTTAAGCCCTTCTACTTTCACATACTTATCATTTCATGCTCCAAATCATCTTATGACATATTTATAATAACTCCTAAGCCTCGGGTTTATATAAATACGTATAAATACGTATAATACTCTTATACGTGATGTATTTCTTCACTCTTTAACCATTATTTCAACGTAAGGATACGTTCTTATTTATCTTTCACATGTTTAACTATTCTAACATGTATTCCTACATATATATACATCAAATGAATATTTCACATGTATTTAAGCCATTAGGATATGTATATGTATATACTTACACATATAATACAATCGTATACACGTATTTTCTTCCGGTTGTCAGTTATGCTTATCATATCAACTTCTAATACGCATTTCATTTTGATATCACATATATCACATTATTCTTGTTATAAAAACACGTATCTATCACGTTTTATCAACTAACACGTGTATTGTTTATATAACACTACCTTTTATCAATTTAATGGGTAAACATGCATTTTTCATACGTTTTGTCACGTTTAGCTATCTAACACATATAACATAAACATGTATAACATTGAAATTCATTTCCCTTTACCCATTTATCAATCCATAAACCATACCAATATATGTTTTAGCTACTTACACATATAGCACACGTACAGAATTCGAGTTATGAAATTTTGGGGTGTTACAACTCTACCCCCCTTAAAAAGGTTTCGTCCTCGAAACTTGCTCAACTGTGATTTAACTCACAATGAGATTTTTACTTTTTCACCTTTCTTTCCTGGATTAATCCGGGACCTTTTCTCATGCATCTTAATGCATCCTTTCATACGAACCATCTGGTTCCTCGGTTATGATTTAACATCGCAACTAACTCTCTATGACAAACTATCATATATCTCTATTACCTATAAGGTAATACTTTAACTATTCTATTCACGGAATTTCGTTCCACTTTATAAGGTGGACCGTATTTCTATAACAGATACTAATTCTTTTTAGGCAAGAATTTCTATCGAACTGACGTATTGAGAGAAATACGTTTCTCAAAATAAAAGAACTTTTCTTTTAATCAATCTTATATTATCAGGGTGCTGTCATAATTCTTTAGCTATATATAGGGTAGCTTGATTATGAATATTACCGGGATATGCTTCAAAATTTCTCAAGGTCGAAATTTATCGTGAAGCTTCTGCTACTCTACTTTAACCTTCTACGTACGTTAAACATTTATCCATCTGCTGCAAGATTTGAACTTTACTTCAGGGCACCAATCGTCCCTCACCTTACCACTAGTAAGTGATACACATTCATGAATGTTACTGACTCATTTTCCACAGTGGCTCGTAATATCTGCTTGCACAAAACTAATCCTAGTGCACAGCCTCATTTATCATTTCTTGGGTGCAAACATTGCTGCAAATTCTCTTTCCATTAGGCCTAATTGGTAATGATTGTACCGATGCCTTAGTTAATCTGTTTGCTTTTTCCTTCCAATGCCTCGTGCATTCTTCGTCGTTCTCGAGAATTTTAGAACGTCATTTGTCAGCATGCTTGGCCACAAGATTTTGTTTCATTCTTACTCCTTTAGCTGGTGCTAATCTGATCTCAACTCATCTTTGGGGAATCGTCTTGCTCCTTGTAGCTAGTTGGATGATTGCTGATCCTTGGCAAAGGATACCTACTTCTTATTGACAACTTCATTATCTTCTTGCAGTCTACGAATATCCTTAGTTTCCGTCTTTCTTCGTGAAATGGCTGGAGCATCCTAAGGCGATATATTTTGTCTAAAGAAACCTTCTTGCTTTGGTTGGGGATAGTTGGTACGGTGCTTCTACTTCTGGCGTTGTTGCTTCGGGCGTTGCTTCTAGTGTTTGCTTCTTGCGTTGCTTCGTGCTGCTCATTGGATTTTCTGGATAATTTGCTCGGATCTGACACGTCACTGGTACGTTCTTTAACTTCTTGGTTTTGCCTTCGAGTCAATGGCATACGTTGAGTATGACTTACCTCTTGACTTATGTACTTCCATGTTTTGTAATCTTTTACTGCTAGGCCATCACGATCCTTGCATATGAAGTCGAGCCTTCCAGTTTGCGCATAGCATCCCGCCAGTCACTTCATTTAACGTCTAAATTTATCTATCGTTACTCCTAGCTGGGCATTTGATCTTAAGACGATCATTTGTCAAATACTGATCATTTACTCGCATCGGTGTAATACACCGTGTGACGATTCCTAATATCGAATTCAGACTTATAAGTTTGCCATTGCTGCTAATATCGAATCGTCAGGCTCGTCCGCGTATCAACATTCGTCTTGAGGTCGTCTATCTTGACGTTTTTGCATTTGTCCAAAGGAAGACGTAATCCTAAGCTGTCTAAGGTAGCTTGACTACGGGATTCCTTGACAATGCTTCTCCTCTCCTTATGTTGGAATTCTTCTTCGTGTAGCTCATCCAATCATCGTGTGCTTTCATCCTGCTATTTGAAGAAACAATATCCCTTAGGACGTAAGTTCTTCTTGGCCTACTCTGAACCTTCATACTCCTAAACTTGTGTATTCTCGATCCATCTTGTGGTAACCTTTTTCATTCTTCTTTGAACTATCCTTAACTTCCAACTGCTAGCCTCTGCTTTGAGCCTTCCGGCCTATCACTTATAGTGATGGTCTTCTGAAGGTAGCAACGTAGCTAGGAATGTTGTTTCCACTATTCTTGTCATAGCAACTCTTTTATCGTGACAACGTCTATCATGTCTAAAGTTTCCTTGCTTTAAGGCGATATTTAGGCTTGTCTCCACCTCTTTTTATCTTTCAACGGTTCCTGAGTTCTTCAATGCAATTCCTATGATGATGTTTCTCACATATCTGGCATATTGGCCTCCCTTGTTCAGAAGCTCCTTTAGCCTTGTGGAATCTACCGTTATTGTCTTCAAGACCTTCTTCATCCTTTTATCGTTTCCGTTTGTCTTTCATCGAGAGTCTATTTCTACCAGAAGCTTCCTCGGGACTAGGTCCACTAGCGGTCGCTTTATTGGACATTCTTCTCGTTAAAGCTTCCGGAAATCGATTAACAATCGATAGCAACGTAACCTTCAATGCTTCTGCCACTATTTCTAATATAACGGCTTTCATTTCTTTGCTGAAGGTACTCGTCTTTACTGACATCAGATTTCGTATCGGATGTCCTATTCGTATTCCTATCATGACTATGATTTCTAATCTTCTGATCTTACGATCAAAATAGTCTGACACTTTAGAACTCATGTGACGTGAAGTTTCCAAATTTTGAATTCATGATAATTATATACGTGCACTTATATAATTATGATGCGTTTAAAACCCAGTTATTCTCATCACAGTCATCCCTAGTGTTTGCACCATTCCTTTCATTCTTCACCGGTGATTCTAAAAACCGGTCCTTTTAAAACTGTCTTTCTCTAGACATTCTTTACAAGTTTATTGACCACATATCTCACTGTCAATTATCCTACCCCGCACTAGGCCACACAACAGTTAGAACCTATGATATGTTCATTTGGGTAAAATACCAAATTTGCAGTAGCTAATTGCAATCGGGTATTCTCCGCACTTGCATACCCTAAGTCCTACCTCCTATGTTCCTCGTGCAACATCTTTCCTACGGGCATGACTATCCTGACTGGCATTTATATTCCCTATCATACCTTACTTTGTTTACCAAGAGTCCTAGTTTAAGTCTAGATACCGTGCTAGTATCTAAATCTCTTAAACCAAGGCTCTGATACCAACTTGTGACGCCCACTCCCAGTCTTGGCTCCAGGAGGGGTCACGTGTCGGATTTACTCATGAACACATGGTACAACAGAGATAACTAAGCAGCGGAAATTAAAAACTTTTCATTTATATATATATACCAAGTACAACAGTAAGGAAGATACAACATAATCTAATAAGTAGGTTGATGTGCTCGGAACGACTCTAAAAACTACTATAAAAACCTAGACCTAGACACACCTAATTTTACCGAAATAACCTAAACCGAACCGAACCCTAAGGCAGT
>JBCNJP010013251.1:0-12612 GCA_039602395.1 Deinandra increscens subsp. villosa
AAAGTCAACGAAAGTCAATGGAGAGAGGTTTGACCTGATTCGGACGGGTTGTCACATTCATGATCATCAAAACATACGACTCCCATTTCGATGGCAAACCTTCCAACAATTTTTCCTTCAGCTCTTCGTCATCTTTCTTAATTTGGACATTATCCATTTCAGACAGTAAATGACAATATCTCGAAATTAGCTCAGGAACGCCCTCGCCATCAAAATGTTTAAAGTTGTCGAATTCTTTGTTAAGCACCTTCTTCTTGCTTTTCTTATATTGTTCATTGCCCTCACACCTCTCTTTCAGAGTTGTCCATAACTCATGAGAGTGTTTGCAACTTTTGAATTGATGTAATAATTCCTTTGGCAAAGCTTGAGTGATTAAACCGTACGCTTTCTGTTCACGAACAAAATCAGCTTTCTGTGTAAGATCCAAATTTCGTTGCATAATGGGAACATTATTAACGCCAACAGGATACACATATGGTGCATCCATAGCAATCCATAGATCTGGATCCGTTGTTCCGATATATGCCTCAAATCGTTTCTTCCAGTTTGCATAGTCTTCAAATTTAAGCAACTTTGGAACTTTCTGCGTTGTTCCAATTTCATTGTCGTAATTGAGTAAAGTTTGCATCTGCGTTTGAATAGCAGCAAACGCGTTATAGTCCGACATGATTGAAATTGAAAAATTTGAATTCTGCTCCGAACTAGCTCCGAACTCGACACACCCTCCGAACTAGCTCCGAACCTTCACCGAACTGAAAGACAAAGTCCGAACTCTCAACGAACGTAACTCCGAACTCAGAAACTCCGATCTTACTCCGATCCTAGTCCGAACTCCCTCCGAGACAGAAAAACCTCCGAACTCTCACCGATAGGACTCCGAACTCTCACCGAATCAGGAAACTGACCGAACTTCACTCCGAACTTGGAATTCGGAGCGGTTTCACCGAACTTGGAGTTCGGCCGAACGTAAATTCAGAAAAATTTTGAATCTCAACAGAAATCACTCAGAACTGAACTTCTAACACTCAAACGAACACTAGAACTCAGAAACAACGAATTTTGACGCAAAACATAGTGTTTTTCACGTAAAATTCCAGAAAGCAACACGAAAATGAACTTTGATTCAACGTTTCGCAACAATTCGAACCAAACAGCACCAGAACAGCTCTGATACCACTTGAAAGTGCCTGGATACGGATCGGTTTGGACGAATTGATCGAATACAAAACGTAATCAAATGAGAATCAACACACAAAACGTAAATAAACTCAATCTCTTATTGATAGAGAATCAGAGTTACAGAGAATTACACAGAGACAACTCACAGACAAGTTCGCTCAAACTCTCTCAGAAACTTGCAAAATACAAAGACACAAATCTATTTATAGACCTACGGACGTCCGAACTCCATAGCTTGTCCGAACCCCAGGTTCGGCCAAGGCTCGGCCAGGGTTCGGCCGGAGTTCGGCCAACAGACCTAAATCAAAACTTTGTGTCTTCGATCGATCCAGCTCATTAACATAACTACGCGAGAGGTCTCTCTATGCAGCACCAAAAACATGCAATGATGATGATTCCAAACACTTATGACCTAGAAACCGCTAAACACGAATAAATAGGATCGAATCTTATGTTCACAAGCAAACTATCCTATTAAACAATGCAAAGCTAGATCCTAGTCTATGAAACAACTCGGTCAAACCTATCTCATATATAAGCACACTAAATCAACCTTAAATCATCAATGAATCATTGAGAAGGAGGTCTCCTTGCAAGCATTAACCGATGACCAATAAAAGCCAAACAAGTCAACAATGGATAAAGCACTTAACTAAGGTAGTTCTACCTAGCATGACAATTAATCCACATTATTCATCAATAAAAGAAACCAAATCAGTAAACATGCACATTAAAACAGCCCCAAATCATAGCTAATTCCACAAGTAGGAGTTCTCCTAACAAGCATCCACCCGTTTGACTAATAAAAGTCAACCGAATTAACAATGAACTAATCACACATACTTATAAGTCTTCTAAACATGACAATTAAAACACATGAATCAGTAATAATAGGGACTAAATTAACATACAAAACCATCACAAGCATTTCAAATCATCATTGAAGAAATCAACACAAGTTCATAGTAAAAAGCCACCAGAAACGGGTCAAAGTGGGCTAGATTTGTCTAATCAAGATGATACACTATGAAATCAATCAAAACACATGACAACAACTAATAAAAATCCAAACTTGATGCCTGACATGATCATAAACAAAAAGAAAAAGGGATGGAAATCAAGAACCTAGATAAAAACTCAAACCGAAAGCTTAAATCTTGAATCTTGGACCTCCAAAGCTTGTATCTTTCCCCTTGTTCCTTCCTTGATCCCCAAAAACGTTTATTAGGGTTTTTGTGAGGTTTATCAGGGATTAGAATCCAAAAAATGGCGCCTTGAAACGTTTTATATCAGAAAAATAGGGTCTGGTCGCGTCAGGTGCATTGGGCCGAGAAACTGGGCTTGTAGAAGAAGAATATAAAATAATTCTAAACTGAATAACAATAAGAGGCAGCTGCTAGCCGAGTGGTAAGGGTCTCGTTGGGTGATCTGGAGGTCAGGGGTTTGATCCCTACCTCCTCTTCCGAATTTTCACCTTTTTCGCTGGACTGTTTGCTGGTCCGGGCCGCTGGGCTCTCCTGTTGGGCCGAAGATAGATATCCGGTGCTGGGTTGCTGGATTTCTTTTTGCTGGGCTGGCCTGATGCATGTTTTCCTTTCTCTTTTTCTTTAATAATCCATAACTTTAGGAACCAAGCTCCAAATCCGCTTTCGTTTTTTTCTGATTTCTTCTAAATTCATCACGAACACACCAACCACCTAAAATTCATATAAACAAACACCACAATAAATGTCACATTTTAATAATCTCAATTAAAAACACGATTTAAATGTGAAAATTATATATTTCTCAAATATTAATCAAAAACCCAATTAAAAATCAATAATTCAAATATTAACCAATAAAGCACCAATTTTAATAATTTTAATTTAAAAACTTATTTAGATGCGGGATCTTTATGTATTTATTTAATGCATTAGATGCTACGCATCAGCAGGTAAAATATAGAATGTGGGTCAGGATCGAACCGGGATGATTCGAGAACTGAACACCACTCCATTTTGGGATGTATTGTAGCTATGAAAATGATGAATGTTATGTAGCGTACTCTGATGAGAAATTTAGTATTAATTTTATTCATGATGTTATTCATTGGATTGGGTTATTTAAACGCTGAAATTTTCTGGCACGTACTTTTAATTAACTACATCAGCTGTATCAACGGGAAGGGGTCTTACAATTCGTGATCTCGCCTTCATTAATAATATTCAAATTTACTTTAAACTCACTCTCGTGTTTACTCATTAAACTCATTTTACTCAAAATCTGGAAAACCTTTGTTACTCATGAGTCTAACATTTGTAGATCAATTCTCGAACTCAACTGTTATTCATGAACTCGCTTCATGAACCTGACTTTTGTGACTCCTTAATCGAATCATAAATTTCAATCTTGTTACTAAATTTTGATTTTTAAATCATAAACTCAGCCTTAGTTATTTAATTTATGGATTAGACTTTCTATCGAATTACAAATCCAACCTCAGTATTCAACTTATAACTGATTCACGATTTCAACTTTAGTCATTTCAAATATTCAAATTTACGATACTCTATCGCTGTTTTTTATATACATTTAACAATGATCAATTTATTCAATCTCGGGAGTTTAAGATGTGTCATTCTAATACTCCATTACGTTTTGTGTTTATCAAACATTTGGTTTCTTTCCAATTTGTTGGTTCAATATGCAATGCTCGATACTTAATCAAGTTTAAAGACAATTACCCTTTTCAAAACATGTCATTGCTCTCATATACACAAAGCATGTTCGTTGGACTTTTGTTAAACCATGGAATCCAGCTCGTGCCGCTCAACTTATGATATCTACCTCATGATATTTATCTCGTCTTTTGGTACTCGATTTTGTTAATCAATTTTGGATTTAAATCTATCTCATACACATACACTAAGCACGTTAATCTTGATTTTAGACTACTCACTTATCATATTCTCTAATCATAAATCATTGTGAAATACTTTATGTTTTCATATCATATAATCACTTTATGCTAACACTATCTCACACTCTAATTATTTATCATTTGGAACTATTATATTTCACATTCACATACATCAATCACTACCTTAACTAAGCCTAGACTAACACGTGTTATAACCAACAATTGTGTGTGGTTGTAGCTATAACATGTAGTTGGTTTTGGGCATAACCGTGAGGTCTTTTGGTATTAGTATGGATGATTACGTATTTCATCTAGACCATACGCTTGAGAAAGATGGATTGGGTGTGAGTCACGACATATCTAGCTCACTAGAATCGAAGGCATGTTCTGGTTAAGAATCCGGTATTGTTTCATACAGTAGCAAATTCTCAAAGGGGTACATGTTAACCCCAGAAATACACTCATTCTCTTCCTTGTCTCCTCTTTAGGGAATCCTAAAGTAGGGGAGACAATGCTAATATTTCTGTTATCCGTGCATGTTACTAAGTCTTGCAATCTCAATTTAAATCTTGAACCTCGATTCTCGACACCCGTTCCTTGTTTATATTATCAAAATCAGTTATATCAAAATATCAAGATTCTCTTATCCTACAATCAAGCAAACTCAATTCCAAATATTCTTCAATATCTGGGGTGAGTGGGTAGCTCTTCATGGGCGATTAGTAATTTTGTTTCAAAATCAATAAACTATGACAAAGTCTATACCATCGTCTGACTTGACCATCGTGGTTAACAAAGGCCAACATATTATATAAACGATCCACTATCAAAAATGTATTCAATAATTTTTTTTTTCAACGAATTTTTTTATATTCTCTTATTCTATTCACAAGTCGCTACTAAATTTCGGGATGAAAGTTCCTAAAGTAGGGGAGACTGTGACAAATCGATCAATCCATATTTATTTTAACCTGACCCGATTTCAATTTTGATTGTAATTATGATCATAAATCAATAAAGAATCATATTTTATTTGATGATTATTATCATCTCAATTATTATGTGATCAAATACTTTAGATCACAACGCTTAGAACCCGTCTCAAAATCTGAATACAAATTCTATCAATTTCGTTATATAAATTAAAACCGGAGAACTTGAGCAAACAAACATATATATATAGTTCTTGTGGAAGTTTATAATCATAAACACAAGTAAATACTAATGAGGTTTTGCAAAAATTTTAAGGTTTAAAACGTAATAATGAAAAATACAATTTTTTCGCAATTTCGGTAATTGTCGGGAGCTTCTAAATTATCAAAATCAAACTATTTATATCTCAAAGTTAGAAATTAGATAAATATGTATTTTATATAAATTTGGGGTTAAAGATATGAACTTAACAAAGTCTAGGGGTCAAATCTGCACAAAACAGAACTTCACGGGTTAAAAGTGTAAAAAACTGAAAATCTGGCGCTCCAGGTTAGTGGCCTTAAGAGCTTTGTTGGGTGGGCATATGGGATTTTCGGCCTATCTAAGGCCTTGTACGCTAATCATGGAAAGTATATAATCCCATGATTAGCTCATAATTAGGTTTAGACTTCTTGAGAAATTCACAGAGGGCTAGATAAGGGGGAGAAGGATTTTGTACTTACTCCTTGATTCGAAATCAAGCATTTTGTGTTAATCAATCTTTCATGTAAGTGTTTTATAGTGTTTCTAATATTTGTTTTCTTCCTCTTTCTCAATAAAATCCGAATTATACACGGTTTCCACACGTGTTATAATTTTTGATATCGTGTGAGAACGGTTTTTATCCTATAATTGGTATCAGAGCCAAGAAACATGTGTTTCAAGGCTCTCACGATATCGGATTCGGAAGTCTAACAATGTGTTTAAGTGATTTAGTGATTTTCAGCGAGTTTTTTCCAAGATAATTAGGTTTACGACTCAAGAAATTTGTTCTTGAAGTGTGTCAGGTATTCGCAATTCACCAGGTGAAAAAAAAAACGCACCAAAATTGTGGTTCATGACTTAGGTTTACGGTTGAGAGCTCGGGTTTGCGATCGGATTCCAGTGTTTGCGGACGCGAATAAGGGTTTGCGGTCGAGAAGTAGGTGCTTGCGGTCGAGTTCCAAGTTTGTGGTCGGGATTCAGTGTTTCCGATCATGAATAGAGGTTTACGGTCGTGAAAGTATTTCACAACCAACTTATGTGTATATGAATGGTTTGTGTGGTTTGCGGTTGTATTCTAGGTTTATGGTCGCACTCCTTATTTACGGTTGTAATCTCTATTTACGGTCATCTTCTCTGTTTGTGTGGGACTTTGGATACAAGTTCATTTTAGATAACCATCATGGAGTATGCAAATGAACCAAACCTTTATCAGAAGCTTGATGCTCAAATCGGAACCACTACACATCCTCCAAGGTTTCTATCTGTGGATAACTTGCCGGATTGGAGATATTGTTTCATAAACCATGTGAAATCTTTTGATCACTTGTTGTGAAGATCTATGGTTAGGGGTACTTATAAACCTACAATTGAAAATGATGACAAACAATCAGTCCTTAAACCAGAAGTTGACTATACTGATGCAGAATGGGACATGGTGGATAAGGATAAGAAAGCATTTGCAGTGTTAACCATGGCATTAGATCCGAATATATATCAAAGGTTTAAGGAACTTACTGATGCAAAAATTTTGTGGGAAGCATTGATTAAAGCTTCCGAAGGTAATGAGGACGTGAAAGAGAGTCAGAAAGAGATGCTAAGGCAAAAATTTAATATGTTTAATTACGTGTTGGGAGAAACCTTGGAAGCACAAATTTAGAGATTTGTTTCATTGATGACTCAAATAAGAACTGCAGACATTGTGCTAACAATGAGTGAAATTAATAAGAAACTATTGAATAGTATGCCCAGGAGTTAGGATATGAATGTAGCCGTAACTAAAAGATAACCAATATGTCTGAGGTTAGTCTAACAAAATTAATTTCTATCTTGCGAGCTTGTGAGGCTGATGATAAGCATCGGGCTCTGAATCATGCCAGTAGTATGAGAGGTGCAATAACTGGAAATGTTAATCAGGCTTTTATATCTCAACCGCTACAAGGTAGCTCACCATAGTATGCTCCTGTGGACACTGCAATTCTCAGCTTGTCTCAATTAACGGTACTTGTGCCTGTAGATGCATCCAAAATGATGAATGATCCCTACTTTGCATTAGAAGCAGGATTTATGAGTAGTTATCATGCCTTGATGGCTGGTAATTTGATACCACCAGCGCTTATGTCTGAAGAGCTAGACCAGATCAACCCTAAGGATGTGGAAATGTTAGATATCTATTGATAAATGGCCATGGCAGTTTCAATGCAAAGAAGTTTATGAAGAGGACTGGAAATAATTTTTGGTGGGATTCAGAGAAAATCAAGATGGGGTTTGATAAATCAAAATTTATGTGTTATAATTGTGATGAGCCTAGTCATTTTTCTTGTGAATGCAAAAAAGCCAAAGGTTGAGAAACTTGAGGTTTCATCTAGTGTCAGTAACAAATATGGTAAAGTAGGTGAGAACAAGGCCCTAGTAGTGCAACAATCTGGTGGATATGATTGGACGGATCAAACGAATGAACATAGCCTTAATCATGCTCATCTGGCCAACATTGCTGATCAAGAGGAAAATGAAGAAATTGAGAATGTGAAGATTCATGCTTTCATGGCGGAAATTAAATCTGAAGATACAAAGGAGACATCTTCATCACATGTATGCTCTAACCCTATATGTATAATACTTAGTGAAGGTTATCAATTAAACTTTGGAAGGAAATAAAAAGAAAAAATAGAAGCTCAGTAAAAGGATATAGATAATTATTAAGAGTTGGCTAGTAGAAATTTTGTTCTATATAAAGATACTTTGTCAAGATTAACAAAAACAAGAGAACACTTAGAGAGTCTTTAAAATAAATATGATGGATTACAAAAAAAAAAAACTTGAAGAACAAAAAGAAATTGAAAAGCAAATGGTTGTAAATAGTAAAAATATGTGGCGTGAACCTGATAATCATAAGGGTAGTAAAGACAAAACTAGGTTTGGGTATGTATAATGGTTTCTCCTGCAGTTGATAGTGATCACATTGGGATGCCTCTTACTACAGAAGAAGCCAAAATGTGCATAACCATGAAATATGGTAAAGGAGCAACAAGTCCCTCAATACCACTACTATTAATTTTAGCTCTTCCTAATCATTCCCGCAGGAGATCCGGACCCTTTTTTCTATTCTGATCCTTCTATAAAAAGATTCATTCTCTTAATAAAAAGTAGGAAATAGAACCACTAAAACCAATAAAGATGTCCTTTCCATGCATACCTAGAGTTGAATACCCATTCAAGAATTATTTTGGACCAGATTCGGCCCGGTTATTGATAGAGTGAATAAATCTTCCATTTCTTGAAATATCTATTCTGATTCAAAATCATGGTGTAACGTGTATCCTCCCCTATTCCGGTGATGGAATAGATGAAATAAATAAAAAAAAATGGGTTTTTCTTCAAGAATGAAATCTTGTTGGAATTGTCCATATCCTATTCATCCTTCGGAATCATATCACATCCCGAATCTAATGAAATATGATGAATTGAGAAGGTATTTTGTAAATACGTAATTATCTTGAAAAGATTAACCATATCTTTGTTTTCGATCGCTTGAGAAAAGAAAGATCTTGTTGTTTCTTCAACAATCTCTTATCTCTAGTGGACTTCTCAGTAGGATTCGAACACAAATGAAGTTCTAACCATCTATCATAGAAAAAAGAACGAATGGATCTTGTAGGATTCCCAAGAAATTCTTCGATTTCTTCCTGAAGAATATGACTAATTATCTGCTTCTCATGTTTCGTGAATAGCCGGGACATTGAGGAATAATCCATAAAGGCATTTCGGGAATCGGGTTGATTCTATCTCTGTTCCTTCCGTTTGAAAAAAGGAAGGATCCCAAAGAATCGACCTTTCTTTTAGTTGTTGAATATATCTTTGATTGAGCAATGTATGATATTCCGAATCCTCATTACTAATGGAATCAAAATGATCTCTAAATTGATCAGAAGATCCTTTCAATTGGCTAGAATCCCTTACTTGAACGAAACTAGATCGTGTGGAATCATATTGAATATTTAACGATACATTCCATACCATACGAAAAAAAGATCGTTGTTTACTAACCACACGTTGTATAACCAAATCAAATTTTCTCTCGATACTTTCCTTAGAAAATCTGATTCAGGGGGAAGAATCCCCCAACTAACGAAGAGATCTTTATGAAATTGAGCTTAATTTTGCAAAGAAATAGCCCATTCGAGAAGAGATGTGAAACATGCTCAATATCATTTGATTGAATAGCTGACCAGCCCTTTGTTGTTTGAAAAAACCCTCCACTTCAATTGGTATTTTTTTTCACGAAAAGAAAACATGAGATAACAAATCCAGTGTTTCACTAAGATTTCGAATAGTGGTCCCAAATTCATGTTGATTCTATTTTGCTTCTTCCTCATAGAAAGACGGTCAAAAAATTTCCAATCCTGGTCCTTGCAGATCGGATCATCCGTATAATATACAAAGACAAACTCCAGATATTTGAGATGTTTCTCTTTGAATAATATCTCAATTCCAGCGAGGGTTTCATTGGATATCTTACAACTCGAATCGCATTTTTTTCCGATCCAGTGCCTCCACTATCATGAACGTCAGTTAGATTCAGGCATGCTACCTTTTAGTTATTAGGAGACCCCAAGTACTCTCTTTCGGATTTAGGAAAGAACTCTCATTGATCTTTTTTTCCTTTTGGAATATACAGGAGCGAAACAATCAACCTATTGATATTGGAAAACCCAACAGATTATTTCCATGTATAAATTTTGGGTCCAATGGAATTCATAGGTATTGGAAGAAGCCCTATCAAATAGAGATATTTTATTTCGACCATATTTCGATTGTTATTACGCTATATAAGGACCGCTACTCCAAAGAGTATTACACCCTTGATCGTGATATATTGATTGCTTGTTGAAACCAGTGAATTGTATAAAAGTAGGATACTCCAAATTCGGGAGTCAAAAAGTTTTATAAAATGTTCTTGGTGGAAAAAAAATGTGAGTGAAAGATCCCACTGAATTGAATTGGGTCCATGAATAAAAAAAATAGTGAGAACTTGATCTCTCTCAATATCTCTCTCAATTCTAAAGTCCATGACTTGAATTCATCCTGATTTATTAGAACTAAAAGAATTCCATTTAAGCATCTCATTGCTTTAGGTAAAAGATTCCATTTGAATAGGAATCTAATCATTCACTATGACCCACTAAACATCCATGGCTGAATAGTTAAAGCACCCAACTCATAATTGGTGAATTCGTAGGTCCAATAGGATTCCTACTGGATGCACGCCAATTGGACCCTCTAATAAATCTATTGGAATTAGCTCTATATCAATGAAATCTCATCATCCATGCATAACGAATTGATGTGGTATATCATCATACTGAAAGTGTGTGAGCGGTGGATACTCTACTCAATCATGATGGGATCATTGTAATTAGAGTATAAAAATGTTGATAGAATGAGGTAAATACAATGAAATTGTATTGATAAACCACATAAAGTACACACACAAAAACACACAGTAGATATGACCAGCAGTTCTACTTCTATACACGAAACAAGCTATTTATACTAAAACCCGATTTCACGAACTGGACAGTCCCATGAACTGCCACTTCGTGTCAGTTCGTGTGTCAGTTCATATCAATTCGTGACTAGTATTCCTCTACATAGTGTTGTATCTTCAATTAAACTCCTCTTCAATTTGATGGTCAGTCTGATCTTGAATACTTGACGTTGGAGCGCATGTTTTCTCCTTATCAACAGCTTCAGAAGACTTGAAGTTGTGATATTCTCTTTCACTAAGTACCTGCTAACATAAATAATTTGGCGCAAAACGTCTCTTTGAGACTCTAAGATATTTTAATTTTGAAATTTAATTTGTATTTCGTGTTGATCAATTAAAAAGAAATTAGAAATAAAATCTTTTTGATTTTTCTAAACTTTACATCAAAACACACCTAAAATCTTTTTGGTATTTTCTGATATGAAAAGTAAATGCAATACAGAATCATAAACTATTTTTGTATATTTGCGAGAAAGATCAAGACTTGGGATCAAATTGGTCATAACATGCTGAACTACACTTCAATTTCAATTATTTTAGCACATAAGCCATGTCGATTGCAGATATAATTTGTCCAACTTTAAACTCAGGCATAACCATACTCATAACATTTGGATATGTTAAAGTATTGATTAGATTTGCTTTGACCAGTGTAGCCCACACTATTAGACATATACAGATATGCTTTTGTATCACTCTTTGTGATTTCACTTGTGATTTAACACATAGTGATTGTATCCATGATATATTCAACCATGTTCCATGCAAAAAGAAATAAGAACGTTAAATCGTCTACCTTAAGGTCAATCTTTCGATACGTAGATAAGGCCTCGGATTTAACAAAATAAGAAAATGAAAACAAGTTCAAATTGTATAACCCAACAATAATCAGGTCGGTACTCTCGTACATGCAGAGAAAGTTCGATGACTTATACGAAACACCAAAGAAAATAAAGTAGAACAACTATCAGGTCGGTCTTATGGACACACAAAGATAGTCCGATCAGTTAAAAAAAATAAAGAAAATCAAACAAATTTTGATCTTTGCAAAATGAACACATGTATATGTTGGGTTTTACAGTGGTGTTAAGGTTACCCGTTTAGTAATTATATATATATATTACTAAACACAATAATATATATTTATTAAACCAAATAAATATATATTACAGATTAACGCAGCGGAAACATTAGTTTTATTTAAACGCGAAACCCGTAAAACCGTTACAGGATCAAATCACCGTGAACACGCAAACACGAAATTAAATACAACGACAAAAATAAATACCTAAATAAATTAGATATACCTTAGCCGGATACGAACAACCGTTCAAGACACCGGGATTCAACATGTCGTCGCTAGGGTTGAACGAAACCGTAGATTCAAACTTCATCGTCAAGTCTTCTACCGAGTTGACCGGATAAGTTTCTTCGTCAGCAAGTAAGTGGGTGACTGGTGGATCTTGATCCATGAATTTTGATAACGGCGGAATCGTCCCGAAGCATAAACTGGAACCAGGGTTAGAAACTGTCACACCCCGGTCAACGGTATCGGGTGTGAGCGAGATTGGAATCATAGTCGAGGATACATAGAACAACATCTAATAAAATTAAACTACATAAAACATTACGTCATTTTAATTGCAGCGGAAAGATAGTGGAAATGATAATGTCTTACATTTCAAAAACATAAAGTCTAAATTAAAGTTAAAACATAAAACGGTTTATTTGGATAGGTTGGGACTATGACTCCAAGAGCAGGTCCGATAGCATGATTAAGCCCCATTTGCATGTCCTCCGAAGGTTTGCT
>JBCNJP010013252.1:0-12612 GCA_039602395.1 Deinandra increscens subsp. villosa
GTTCGATGAAGTGGAAGCCATTGAAGATGTATAAGGGGAAAGAAAGATAGTGAATTACTGAAATAAACTGTGTCTAACTAGCAAAAATATAAAATACTTATACCAATACGTGGAGGGAAACCGAACAAACGGAAAGAAAGTATAATAAATTAAAACACGTATTCAGTTTCTTTATTACGCATAACTATAATAAAAAATACGCAACTACTCATATAACTTGCGTCCTTCCGTCTACTCAGAATATCAATCACAACTCCCGCCCCCTCCCCCTTTATAAAATAGGCACTCGATTTGCTTCGAAAAAATAACGCAACCCTTTGCACCTGCTCAAAAGAAAACATATTATTTCCAAAAACCATTACAAAAAAACCCGTACAATGGCTTCCTCATCTTCACCACCATCTACCCCCTCTGCTGAAGATTTATTCATAAAAAGGAAGTTGAAGATGAAGATAATGATCGAATATAAGAAGGAAAAACAAGTTGTAGACGTTCTCAATCAAACATTCGACACTCTACGAGAGACAATCGAAGAAAGAAATGAGATAAAAAAAAATCTATTCATCTTGCAAAATAGTGCCGTTCGTGATTTGGTAATTTTGTTCATGTCAGACATGGACAAAATTGACATAGAACAGATGCAAATGATTACCAATCTAGTCGGAGCCCTTCAAGCGTCTGCCGATTTGAAGAAGTCTTTTTTTGTCAAAATATAAGTAGTTTAGTTTCTGCTTTGTTTGTATGTTCTTTGTAATTTTAGTTTGCTGTTTGTCAAACCCTATCTAAATGCAATTTGTAATTCTTCGTCTATTACATAGTACAAATTAACGCATGAAAAAAATAACGCAAAAGGGGTTATTTTATAACTTAGGCAAGTAATAACGCAAATAAAAAAATGACGCAAAAAATCAGAACAGAACACGCACTTCAAAAAGCACGCAAAGATTCGCCCATTTAACACATATGTTTAAATGACGAATAAACCCCTCCGTGTAAAACTTGTAACAACACGTGTCCCGTTCTTCTTCTTTTGCACGGGAAAAGCCATTTGTTTTTTAACTTTATTATAAATATATATATATATATATATATATATATATATTATTATATTATATAGCCATTTGATAATAATTTATATACATGTGATCATGTTTGGTAAGTTGTTTACATATATGTGAACGATGTTTGAAATAAATCTAAATAAGAGAGATGTGTGAAAGAATAATTGTACTATTAATTAAAATATATATTATTATTATTATTTTGAACGGTAAAATATAAATACCTAAAATAAGAAAGTGGAATTTTAACAAATAAATAAAAAGATTAATTATAAATTATGTAAATAATCTGTATTATTTTTCAAAAGATAATGATTTATAGTTAATTGTCACTAAATATGAATTTATATATTTATATAAGAACATGTTTATGAGAAAACTAATGTTATGTAAGAAAACCAAAAAATTTATATATATATATATATATATGTAATACATCATTCATACTACGTGTAAGATATTAGTACTGCATAAATTAATATTGTGTGATATATTATATCTTTGATCATTACATATATGCGGTATATCATACTACGGGTAAGGTTCACTTAGAAAACCTCTTTTATCCTGAAAAACTAAAAACCCTTTAAATGAGGTTAATAAAATAATTTATTATTTAATTTTAATATTATCACACCATATACACACCCCATGTTTCATATATTTACAACAACATAATTATATTGTATATATACAACCCCAACTCGTACCCCTGCCCACCCCTACCCCACCCCACCCCCACCCTACCCTACCCTTACCACATCCCCACCTCACCACCCCACACCCCACCCGTGTTGCATATATGCACCATAATTACATTTCATATATACAACCCTAAAACCGCACCCCTGCCACCCCCACCCCACCCCCTCGTGTTGCTTATATGCAACACAATTGTATTGCACATATACAACCCCCACTTACCCCTAATCCGCACCCTCGTCACCCTACCCCCATGTGTTGCATATATGCAACATAATTATATTGCATATATATAACCCCTAACCCGCACCCTAGCCACCCTTAACACGCACCCCAAAAACATGAACAGGAACTCGTGCGAAGAAGACGATGGATTTTTGATGAACAAGATTTTTATTTTTTTGCTCCTTGATATTTTTTTTTTGAAATATCACGTCTGAAGTCAGACGGCATTGTGGATTTTTAATAACTCAACAATAGAAATCAAAACTGTATTTTCTTTTCATAGTTCACATTCTTCGCGAAGCTCATCCATTGTGGTTTTTTAATAACTTAACAATAGAAATAAAACATGGCTTCATTATGTTCAGATTTGAAGTACGAATCTATTCGTGTAATCGGTTTTAGGTTTCGTTCAAGCTTGATTAACTTCGCAAATCTAAATTCATTTACGTTCATCGTCCTCATTACTATATTTATCTCGAGCCATCAAAATAGCACCAAATTGCCTCAAGGTCGTCGAGTTTGAGAAAGAGATGGAGAGAAGCTTGAGGGTTAGGAGGTCGCTAGTGAAGCAAGTTCGTGAAATAAATGAACGAACGTAAAATATAGAATATTGCATATATGCAACATAGTATATTGCATTATAATATCACAATATTTGAAACTATAAACATGGACATGTTGCATATGTGCGACTTAAGCATATATACGGTTTATTAAATGTTGTATATATGCACTATATAGAATATTGCATATATGCAACATAGTATATTGCATTAAAACATCATGACGTGTAAAACTATAATCAAGGACATGTTGCATATATGCATCATAGACATGTTGCATATGTGCAACATAAGCGAAAACATGGTTTTATTTGATGTTGCGTATATGGATTATATAATGTAAAGGGAGTGGGGGTTGTATATGTGCAACACAAGGGTGTTGCATATATGTAACACGGGGTTGGGGGTGTGGTGGGTGGGGAGTGGGGTTGTATATATGCAACACGGGGGTGGGGGTGGGGTGGATGGGGAGTGAGTTGTATATATGCAACACAAGGGGTGTTGCATATACGCAACACAGGGTGGGGTGGGGGGGGTGGGTGGGTGGGGAGGTGAGGTAAGTGGGGGTTCTATATATGCGACACAAATGTGTTACACATATGCAACACAATTGTGCTACACATATACAACATGCGGGGGGGGGGGTATGGTTTTGGGGGTTGTATATACACGCAACACACTTGTATTGCATATATGCAACACGAAGGGGGGGTGGGTGGTAGGGATGCGAGTTTGGGGTTGTAAATATGCAATGGGGGATGGGGGTATGGGTTGGGGGTATGGGTTGGGGGTTGTATATATGCAATATAATTATGTTCCATATATGAAACACATGGGTGGGTAGGGGTGGGGGATGACGAGAGTTCGGGTTAGGGGTAAGTTGGGGTTGTATATGTGCAACACAATTGAGTTGCATATATGTAACACGAGGGGGTGGGGTGGGGGTGCGGGTGGCATGGGTATGGGTTCTATATATGAGATGAAATTATGTTGCATATATGCAACACGTGGGTGGGGGTGGGGTTGGGGTTGGATGGTTGGGGGTTGTATATATACAACACACTTGTGTTGCATATGCAACACAGGGGGAGGGGGGAGGTGGGTGGGTGGTAGGTGGGGGTGGGGGTGGAGGGGAGGTTGTATATATGCAACATACTTGTTACATATATGCAACACGGGGGGGGGGGGGGGGTCACATGATATTTACCCTTAATACCTTAATACTACATATACTATACATGTAGTATGATAAAAGTATGAAGTTTTTTACTATACATATAATTATGACTATTTTCAACTAATAGGATTTCTCAATTATTTTGATCACTTTCATTTAACTTTTAGGCTGTGTTTGGCGCACTAGCTGAAAAGCTAGCTGTTAGCTGATAAGCTAGCTGATGAGCTAGCTGCTAGCTGCTAGCTGATAAACAATAAACTAGCTGATAAAAAAATATCGTTTGGTAAAAAGTAGCTGATAAACTAGCTGAAAAATATAAAATGACATAAAAGTACATGTCATAAATATTAATAAAGGTATTTATTTATTAGTTAGGGAAGGGTAAAACTGGAAATATTATAAAAGTTAGTTGAAACGCTACTCCAACTAGCTTTTCAAAAGCTAGCTTATAAGCTAGTTGATAAGCTAGCTTATGCCGCCAAACACAACCTTAATCATTTAACTCGGTAGGGGTAAAACATAAACCAAATTAACTCGTTTATAAGAAAATAGGACGAAGTTGTCACATCCACATCTTTACATCTAATCTTTACATCTTATAAAGCACTAACTCGGATGCCACATGGTTTCTTTGTAGGTTGTCCACATAGGATTTTTCCACTTGACATCACCACAATCAGCCTGAATACCTACCTTAAGTATTGAATATAATCATGTCAAATTACCAAATTTAAAAACAAAATTTTCAAATTAATTTTCTTTCATAATTAATGAAAATTCAATCATGTCAAACTTTATAAAAAATGATAAAGAATTATGTCATTTATAATTTTTAATTCTCTTATTAATTTTTTTTTGTATATCTCATATTATGAATTTTTATTTATCACGTGTATTACACAGGTTACTAACCTAGTAACATTATATAAACACTTGCAAATAGCTAAAATAATCCATGATATAAATTAACTCACTTGAAAGAAAGCCTCAAGTGGTAAAAAATACATTAAATGATAGATACAAAAAATAAATAAAAAACAATAATAATTTTTTTTACAGGACTTATGAATTTCAAATAAAAAATTTTTAATAAATAAATCATAAAGAAAATAAAAGAAAATAATTTACTTGAATAGTTTGTGCTATAATGATACTAAAAAAAATACTCTTGACATTTAACAAATCCTAACAAATATAGGATTTTTAAAAATATAAATCTATGATGAAATGTTTTTAATTGGATTCTATTTGGCTACAACATTGTTTTGAGTTTTTAAAATTCATAAAATAATGACTGAACAACTTTATTGATAATAAACAAAACTTTAAATTTAAAGATGTGCACATAAATGTTCACAAGGATAATTATTATTATTTTTTTTTTGAACGGCAAAATTAATTGATTTAGTTATTTAAAGTAATAAAGTTGATTAAAATCTAAAAACAGTATAATAATATAATAACGGTACATGACATAGATTTAGTTTTTGAACTTATAAAGAAACGTCAAAAAGACGTAAATTATTATTCAATATCATTATATAATAACAATTCATAAAATAATAGAGATTTATTTTAATATATTTATTATTTAATATCTATATTTAATAGAAGATAGAAAGAAAAAAATGATATATAATAGGAGAAAAAGTTGAAAAAAATAGACTGAAAATGCATCACAAACTAAAGTAACATGTGAAACTAGGGATTTTTATTTATTAGTATAAAGATAATTGTGTGTTCTGATAAAATAATTAACATTCAAGTGCTTGAAACAAATATTTTTATTAATATATATAATTCTAAAAGTTTGAAAGGAACTGTGGTAATCAAGGAAGTGGGGAAACAAAGACACAAGCACAGGGGCGCAGCTTCTTAGGGGCGGGAGGGGCGACCGCCCCTGCGGTTTTTTCGTCATGAAGTACCTATTTACATGATTTTTTGTTAAAATGTTTATATGTATTAAAGTTAGTCCCCCCACTTTTGATAACAAAATAGTCATTAGATCTGTTGGTTGAGGTGTTGATTTAGGGAGGGGGAGTGGTAGAATTTTTAGGATTTTGAAGAATGGGTTGTAACCAATAGGAGGGTGCCACGCAGGAAAGAGAAAAAGAAAGAATTTTGAAGAATTTTGAAGGATTTTGAGAGGGAGTGGTGAGGATTATGAAGAATTGTATGTTAATTTATTTTTAATGTTTTTGAGTTATATATATATTGTAATTAATTTTAAAACACTATATTTATTTAAAAACACCACATTTATTTTTAAAAAAACATTACATAATAAAGAAAAAACATGACATTACTTAAAAAAAAACACACTAAAAAAAACATTACATAAGAAACTTAGATATTATTATTTGAAGTTGACGCCCTCTGGAGACGGTCCCTCATCAAGGTCCAAACCTCAACGTGTGAAAAACCCTTTCTGTCATGTATTTTTCGGTACTCGCACAACGCCTTAAACATCAAACCCGATTCAAGATCCGCCAAGGTAGCTTTTCGTTCAATTTCGAAGTACACGCTTTCGAAGTTGTTAATCTTCGAACTTATTTTTTGCCATCTCGAGTTCATTTGGTGTACGGTTTTATTCGTACCACCAAGTTCTTTGTTGAAATGGTCAAGCACTCTAGCCCAAAATTTATCCGCCGTTGAGTGATGAAGAACCTTCTCATCGGACACGTGGTAGAATGCGCGAGCCAAAGCGAGCTCCTCGTTGGTAGTCCAAGTCATTTTGAAGTGAGATGAAAGTTGAGAATTTTGAAGATGAAAGGAGATGAATTGGTAAATGAGAGAAATGTGAGAGTGAAATTAGTGGTGATATATGTATATATATATATTGTAAAAAGTAAAAGAATTTTTTTTTTTTTTTTAATCCAAAGAGCCGTTCAACGGCTATAAATTTTTTTTGCCGTTCGGCGAGATGTCGATTTCAAAACTGGTTTTTGCCGTTGCCGATCGACCGGCGGCGGTGTTTGCCGCCTAGAATTTCGGCGCCGCGGCGCCCACGCCGCCCACTCCGTCCGGCCTTAGTACCTAGAGGTCCAGTCTTTCATTTATTGTTTTTTTTGCTTTTCATTTGGATAATTTCCATATGGGCTTACGGGGAATATTTAGAACGCAAGTTTGGCACACTCAATTTTAGAAACGTAAGCTACTGACCTTTCCTTTAATTTGCAAGTCAGAGATTCCATGGAGATAAGCTTCTATGTTCTTTTTAATTAATTTTTAATTCCTTTTTGTATTAGAAATCAAGTGGGACTCTTAGTTTATTGAAGGGGACCAAGTAGGGTTAAATTAATTAACACAATTGTAAGATGAGGTTTTGAGAGTGTTTCCTATTAATAAAATTTGAGAGTTAATATATTAGCTCAGCCTGTTAAAGTGCTTTGCTAATAACTTGGATGTCTTAGCTTCGATACCTGGCTGAGACTTTTATTCGTCTTTTTTTCTTTCTTGGTGAAGTGTAACTTTCATAGGTTCATTTCTTGATCACTCGTTCGTTACTTCGTCGTAAAACCGATTCTTAATTAACCGGCAATCAAATTAATACTATTGCGCGGGTTCGA
This sequence comes from Deinandra increscens subsp. villosa, assembly GCA_039602395.1. Classification (NCBI taxonomy): domain Eukaryota; kingdom Viridiplantae; phylum Streptophyta; class Magnoliopsida; order Asterales; family Asteraceae; genus Deinandra; species Deinandra increscens. Next base: position 7,298 of record JBCNJP010013252.1, read on the forward strand.
GGCCCGACATGGGCCATTTTTTCTTTTTAAATATTAAATTTATATTTTATTGTTGGAGGACCCGACCCGAACCGGATTCGCCTAGCCGAACATATAGGATATACATAGCGATAGGAAAAAATTTACCCCGTAACTTATCGCCCCCGCGAAAAAAACTTTCAAGCTTCGCCACTGCACAAGCATTGCAGAAGATAGGACCCCCCGGTTTCTTAGGTCAAAATTTATTAAAATAGTTTGTTAAACATGATTATGAATATCACATTTTGATGCCACTTAATAAAATATGCAAGTGTCGCGTGTGAATAAAAGGTTTAAATTATACAAAAAATATGTGGTAGTAAAGCAAGTTAGTAGGTTGCTTGTGTTAGCATTTGAGAAGCATCTACTCAGGACAAGATCAATAACATATATTTGAAGAATGAAAGAGAAAATAAAGAAAGGTCTTTGGAAGTATCTTGAATAATGAATGCTTGAAGGGTGTAGAAAGTTATGTGGACATATGCTAGAGTACGAGTACAGAGATCTAGAGTATGAAACTCTAGAGTTATGTCAATACGTCATTTAAATTTTATAAAACTTGAATAATGAATTTAACAATGCTAAAAATCAATTAGGGGCCTACTTACAAGTATATGACAGATTTACAGGTAAAATACTATAGAACTTATAGATCTAAATAGGAAAATGTGTTTTATTGGTAGATTAATAATGAAATTAATTCCAAGTTGTGTGTCGGGATAGTGGGTGTGTGTATGCATGTTTGAAATACTTCTATGTATCGTTTTGTCACGCATTTAAGTTTATATGTGAAACTTTTTAAAGTTGTGTTGTTTTGTTTAAATTAACATCATAAACTACTTGTCAATTAGGGTGGGGGTATGTCTCGGCATACCCCCTTGGCATGACTTGGCGACCTGCGGCAATGATTCGGCGACCACACCCCCCCTCGCGGCAACCATATTTTCGGCGACCTTCTTTGGTAATTTCGGCGAGTGTTTGCCGAATACGCAACCCATCAACTAACCGTTAATTCGACCGTTGCCCACTCCTACGGCTAGTTTGGTTTTTATTTATTTTTTTTAATTCACCCACAACCATATAAAAACCTCAATATCACTTTAATATTTTTACACCTCTTATTCTCATTTCTCTCTACAAAACCAACAAAAAAAATCACTCTTTCATGGAATCAAGGAAGAACAAGTCACCGGCCACTGGCAACAATAAATTCCGACCGAAAGTGCGGAAAGATAAAGGTGAATCTTCCAACATTCCTCAAACGCAACCACACCCACAACCCGTATTCTACTCACAACCACCACCTCCACCACCATCACAACCCGGTTTCTATCAACAACAATCTTTTGTTGATTTAGTGCATGGTCGGTATGAACCACAACCATCTTTTTACCTGCCGCATTCATCGCAAGTTCAACAACATCAATCAATGTATCAAAATACCCAATATCGTGAACCACGACGTGTTGATGTTGACTCCAAATCGGAGGAACTAGATGAAGAAATTGAGATAGAAGAAGAAGAGGAGGAGGAAGGGGATGAAGACGTAGCCGAGATGCAAGAGGATGCCGGCGAAGAAGAAGAGGGGGAAGCTACACAACCCGCGAAGAGTGGGAAGAAGAAGAGGACGCATTGGTCTCCCGAGCAAGAAGTCAATTTGGCGAAAGCCTACATTTACGTGAGTGAAGACAGAAAACTGGGTGATCAACAAAAACATGAATCTTTTTGAAACCGGATCCTCGCACACTTCAACGGTTTGAGTGGACGTGATACCGGTCGAACCATTCACATGGTTAACACAAAATGGAACAACTTGAACAAGGCTATGACGAAGTTCAACGGGTTGCACACTCAAAATGTAAGTATATTTTATATAAACTTAACTTTTTTAATATAAATTAATTTGTTTTTTTTAATTGTAGACACATGCACGGGCTAGTGGTGCTAGTGATAAGGACGTTTTTGATAAGACGATGCGGGATTATCAACGAATCTACGAGAAGAAAGGTTTCGCGCATGTGGACGCTTGGAATGTCGTGAAGGATCACAAGAAGTGGCTTTCACTGCCACAAAAGGTTGGTGGGCTTGAGAAGAAAAGGACCAAGATATCGGCTTCGGGTGAGTACACAACGTCAAACGAAGTCGACTCGGCACAATTGCCGAGTCGTTTGCCCGACTTGAACGAGAACTCGATGCCGAGCCACCAACCACGAAGAAGAACGGGAAGCAAGAAGTCGGGTGAGTGGTCGACAAAAGGATCGGCGAATGCTTTGGAGGTGATGGAGCGGTTTGAATTGAAATGGGAGGAGGAAAAGGTCGACAAGAAGAGTGTTCAACATGAAACCGCTCAAAGGAAGAGGGTAATGTACGAGAAGGTGCGGAAGACGATGGATCGGCAACGAGAGAGCATGGATGAAGATCAACGGGCTCGTGACCTCGAATTGTTCTTGAAGCCTTACGAAGGAGTGCCCGAAACATTGCTACCGGTACTTTTGGATGAAAAACGTCGAGTGGCGGCGAGATATGGGTGGCAATGCAATTTTTAGATGGTGGTTGTTTTTTAAGATTTGGTGATTTTCTATTTCTAGTACTTGGTGATTTTTTTATTTTTAGGATTTGGTAACTTTTTATTTTTAGGATTTGGTAACTTTTTTTATTTTCAGGACTTTGTAACTTTTTTTCTAATTTAATGAATTTTTATGTTTTTATTTTACAAGGAATGTTTTAGTTTAATTTTATATGTTTATTGTAAATATAAAGTTAAAAAATAATAATAAAAAAGTTTGCCTAAACATTTAGGCAACCATACCCGCCTCCAAACCATCATTTAGGCAAACTTTTTATCTCTCCTGTTAGAACAACATGATTGGTTGCCTCTATGATTCAAATGGTTGCCTTAGGCAACCATACCTCCCATCCTTACTCATAATTTAAGTGGTTGGTGTGAGTCATCCAAAGACATTAAAAACTATGAGGTCTTGGGTTTAAGTCTGACATGTGACAAAAGAATAGAGAGTTCCAGGCTGGACCAATAGATTTTCTCACTTATGGTGAGTTTTCTTTTGAGGGGGAACGAGGTGATCTGGTGAGCCAATGACATGTGAGTGATTCAAATTTACCTCAAGTTTTAAAGATTGATTAAATTTTTCTTCAAATATAAGGACTCATTAAAATTTTCCTCTAATATTTCTCTCTCCTTTACTCACAACCATTCATAACTACACCTCAAATTTTAAGATTACACCCACCCATTATAGTAAATGGGATGTGAATGCTAACCATATTTTTTAATTCTTTAAGAGAAGCAAAGCATATATAATGATCTATGTAGACATTAACTAATTAACCTTACGTTCATTTTAACTGCTTACGTTCATTTCAGTCATTGGTCTTTTACCAAGAGCAAATCTTCATTAGTATTATCTCTAATCAATAGAGATAATTGATGCACAAACATCTCACCGGTAGACTAGTGATCACATATTCACTTTTCACTAAGATTGTGATGATTAGTGAATGCAATCAATGACGAACCGAGGAATTTTCTCGATGGGGCTCGAAATATTTTCGACGTTCGATTGTCCATCCTTATATACAAATTTTTATACCATTTCGGTGTGGATCGGGTCCAATCCACAAATCGGTCCATCTTACCTATGTACCTATATTAAAATACAAATTTATATTCCCCAATAATTCAATATGTTCTTCCAAAGTTCGTATAAAATTCAAAAATTCAAAATCATATTCTCAATATTCTGAACTCACCTAAATGCACAAAATCAATAAACCATATTTGAAATGCACAAAACTAACATCATGTTTCTTATAATATTATTTCTTCCGATGCACAAAAATACAAAATCGCTTCTCAAGGAATGACGGAATGACGGAATGATGGAAGAACAATCAGGTCGTCGCCTTGTCAGAACTGGAATGGAAGAAGAATAATCAGGTCGGCACTTCGCACTCGGCAGGTCGCAGGAACTGAAATTCTGAAAGAATAAGGAAGAAGGATTTAGGATTGTCGCTCATTCGTCCGCTCGGAACTCGGAAGAAGAATTTTGATTTGGAAATTAGGAATTTGGTTTGGGTGATTACGTGACTAACTGATTACGTCTGACCTTCCATATTTCTTTTATTTTTTTAATTAGAATTGTAATTTAATTTTAAGTATTTTTTTCTATTAATTGGATAATAGTTATTGGGTTTGGGTAATTGGGTTAAAACTATTAATATTGTTGGGTTCATTAATCATTAGTGATAGAAAATTATCTAACATGATAGAGATCACCATATAATACTGAAAATTGAGCATTTATCACTAAATCTGCCATAAAAAAAGATCATAAATTCTGAGACCAATTCGCAACCAATATAGACCAGCCAGGATCACAAGTGTTAGGGGTCAGATTTTACCATTTGACTTTAACATCCTATGTTCTGATTTTAACATCTTGTGCTTTGATTTCGTTTAGTTTATTTACAAATTGCAAGCCCGAGAGCACCCTAACTTACAATCTAATTTTATTACTAAATTCATTATTGCAAGTTTTGGTCAAAACAATTCGGCATCCACCGTGAGCAATTGGTGCTTTTCTTCTTGAAAGTTTTAGCAAAGTCCATCCTCAACTTTTGTTTTTCAAAACCTTTTTTAAAACATGTCGACTCAATCAAAGTTTTCCTCTACTTCAAACCCTTCTTCAACCTCTAGGCCAAGTTTCCTTCCTCTTCCTATGGTAACAACTTCTCAAAAGAAAAATAACAATCCTAGAAAGAAAACTATGTTAGCCGGCCCACCTCTGTCGGGATCCGAAGCTTATACCGAAAGTCCAATCATGATATCCAATGACGAGATTTTGGCTTATGTTCACATAGGTAAACAACACATGGATCAACAACAAGAAACCAACCAGATGCTAGTAACGAAGATGGAAAAAATGAAGTCAGAGATAAAGAAGCCTGCAAAAACGGTTAATATGCCTTTGTAACCGAGGATCTTGGATGTTTAACACTTTGAGATCCTCGGGGAATAAATTGGAAGATTTCATTCCTATGCAAACCAGACTCAGAATCATTGACCATATTTTAGCTACCAAGATGAGTGTTGTTCGAGATCCTGCAGGATCGCACGTGTTATTGCAAAATCGTTACACCAATAATTTGACAACCCTCGTAGGAAGGTTATTATTTAATCTTTACTCTTTTATTTAATTACCGTCATTACATAGAAACGCATGTTTAGTTACGTTATTAGGTTAATGTGACACACGGGACATAGAAAACCAAGTTACATA
>JBCNJP010013253.1:0-5000 GCA_039602395.1 Deinandra increscens subsp. villosa
CAATATATATATAGGGTTACGTTCAAATGAGAACTTTTACTTTTGAGAATTTTTGATAACTAAATCTTAACCACAAATTTCAGGGGGGACCACTACAATTCATGGGAGGGGGATACATGTAAATAAACTTGTGGCTCAAATTAGTTCTTTTTAGTTCTCAAATCAAATTGTTCTCAAATGATCATCTCCCTATATATATATATATATATATATATATATATAGTGTGTGTGTGTGTGTGTGTGTGTGTGTGTGTTTGTTTTTTTGTTGAATCTTGATGCTTTGTAGTATCGAATTTGTGTATATTAACTTGTACATTTGATTATTTTTTGTTGAATCTTGATAGCCTTGGTGCTACTCATCATCACACAAAGCATCAGTGTTTTATATGCATATTGATGCATTTGTAGTTTGTAATATATATGCATATACAGTTGTACCTAAGTAGAAAAAATGATGTTAGTGGTTGTAACACTGATGCTACATCGTAGGTCTGAGATATTGATGCATTTAGTAGTTTGTAATATATGCATATGCAGTTGTACCTAAGTAGTAACATCGATGCTACTGCTTATGAATGTGTGGATGTAATTTTGTTATTTGTTGGCAGGTATGACAATGAGGTTACTGGTTGTAACACTTGTGCAACATTGTACGTCTAAGAAAACGGTAATAAAAAACGTCGAGACTATACTTGAATTAAAGATAAAAATGCGACGAGTTTAATGGTGCAACTTTTATAAAAATTCGACAATATATAAAAAAGTTATGGACGTTTTAAAATGAAAGGGGGGTTTTATATGATTATGTAAATTGATAGATTTGCCCTTTTGAATTAAAAAAAAGAAATGGACACATGGCAAAATCTGATGGCTTTTTGCTTTTATCAACCATTGGATGATGGTTATTTGGTTAATGCTCTAAGGTGTGGTTAACAATCACTATATATATATATATATATATATATATATATATATATATATATAGGAGAGTTAGGCTACATCACATAAAAAGCCTACATCCATTGCGGATTGATCTGGGGCATCCATCAAGATCATCCAACAGCCAAGATCTATGGTGTTTTCGCCTATGGCGTTTTCGGTGGGGGAAAAAACACCATAGGCGGAAACACCATAGATCATGGCTGTTGGATGATTTTGATGGACTCCCCAGATCAATCCGCAATGGATGTAGCGTTTTGCTTGATGTATTTTACCCTAAACATATATATATATATATATATATATATATATATATATATATATATATATATATATGAATGAGAACTAATAATAACCCCCTCTTATAGTGATAACCAAATAACTCCATCTTAGTGGTTGTATCAAAAAGCTAGTGTCATGGATGAGTGCCAAGTGGCACTGACTTGTTTTCTTTTTCTTTTTTAATTGAAAGGGTATAAGTGGTATTCTAAGCAAAAGAAAAAATATCACCCTTTTTTTTTAAAATGGCTATAACATTTTTATCCGAATTCAGCTTTTTATAAAAATTATACCATTAGACTCGCCTCATTTTTACCTTTAATTCGGATGTGGTCCCGACTTTTTTTAAAACTGTTTTTTCAAACGTTCGTATTAACATCAATGCTACAAAAAATGGCAGCAACGCCACAAAAAGACATCAGTGCTACTTTTTGTAACATTACATGTTAGTACGAACGTTTGGAAAAATGTTAAAAAAGGTCGGGACCACATCTGAATTAAAGATAAAAATGCGAAGAGTCCAACGGTATATTTTTTTTATAAAAAACTGACTTCAGATAAAAAAGTTATAGCCGTTTTAAAATTGAGGGGGTACCTTTTTGTTTGGTTAAATGCCTAAAATACCCTCCCTGGAAAGAGAAAGAGAGTGACACTTGTCATGATTTTTGTGGTTCAAATGGGTTATTTGGTTATTCCTCCAAGCAAGGGTTATTAATAGTTCCACATCCTATATATATACAGTGGCGAACCCAGAAATAATTTTTATGGGGGTCGGAAAATTTTCAGGTCTATTGTCTATCTTTAAGTATTAAACTTTTATGGATCAATGAGAGCCGGTCGAGTCAGATCACTAAATAAATAGATAAAACTAAATTAAAAATTCAACTTACTCCTATAGTTATCGTTTTTTTCTTCAAAAAAATTGGATTATTATATGTCAATGGACTATTAAAAAAAAATCAAGTTGGGCTAGAGTTGAGATTTATTATGGGTAAATTTCTCAAATATCAAAGTAGAATATTTTATTTTAAATGTAAAGTAACTATTCAGTTTACCATTAATATATTTTTATCACTAATTTCACCTTCTCCTAATAATTCAAATATTATCAACCCTTTTTATTATTATTATTAATGTTCATAAAAGATCAGTATGATAACCTAAATATATGACGATAACCTAAATATATGACATATAAAATTCTATTTTTTGTTTGTGTTGTCAGTTAAAATCAAAGTAATAATCCAAAAGTTGTAATATAGTGAATCTAAAATAAAGAAGTAAAATATTATCAATATCTATATCCTACAATCTTTTTTTACGATAAATTGCATTAATCCTAACGAGATGTTTACCCACCCCGCGCGTTGCTGCGGGGTTGAATTTGTATACTAAACGAAAATAAAAAAAAGTTAAGTGGTTTAAAACATAAAAGTTTAAAAGTCTCGTGGTGAAAGTATAAACCTATAGAAGTATATTAAAAGCGAAATTAGAAAAGTTAAAAGTTTCGTGCCCAAAGTGGAAGACAAAAAATACTTAAAAAAAAACTTTAAAAGTTAGAGGATTTAAAAATTTAAGAGTATAATACGTAAAAGTCTAAAAGTTTGTGGTGAAAGTATAAAACTATAAAAATATACTAAATTAAGTGGTATAAAACATAAAAGTCTAAAAGTCTTGTGGTGAAAGTATAAAACTATAAAAGTATACTAAAAACGGAAGTATAAAAGTTAAAAATTTCGTGGCCAAAGTAGAAGACAATAAAACGTAAAACAAAAAAAAAATTAAAAGTTAGAAGGTAAAAATGTTAAGGGTATAAAACATAAAAGTCTACCAGTCTTGTAGTGAAAGCATAAAACTATAACAATATACTAAAAATGAAAGTAGAAAATCTAAAAGTTTCGTGGCCAAAATAGAAGACAACAAAACCTAAAATAAAAAAAAAGCTTTAAAAGTTAAACGGTACAAAACGTAAGAGTATGAAACAATATGACCAAACTATGAAAACTAAGTTACTATTACGTTAAAAAGAAAAAAAAAACAAATCGTAAAAGCTTAGGGGTAGAAAATATCAAAACACCAAAATCATATGGCCAAAATTTAAAAAATAAAAAATCTACTATTCATCTACCAATTTGTGTTGTATTATATATAAATCTATCCTAATATATTATATATTACAATTACAATTATAATTAAACTTTCAATATCAAAGTTTGAACAGTAGATTCCAACCTAAATATTAAAATTTGAACATTAGACTACCACTGAAAGACAATAGTTTCTATTAAATAAGCTAGTATCACGTTAGCTATATCTTACAATCTTTTGAGTATTATATTTTTTTATATGTAAAAAATGAATAGAAAAATCACATTTTCTATCGGTAATAATCTCGTAATTCACTGAAAGACATTTATTATTTTATGCTTTTAGTTTAGATTGAATATCTACGAATCTATAATAATAAATATATTGTCTTGTCACCTTTTCTTGGGACTCAAAACTGAAAAGCAAGCATACTGAATTTTCTTTTATTATATATATTTTTTTAAGAAAAGGCCTTCGATTACCTTTATCCTTCCTTCTTCATTTCAAATACCTCAAACTAAAAACCAGGAGCAACAATGGCTACCAATACCATCTACGAAGATTTCATGCTTTTTGTTATTTTTTCTTTTTCTTCATATGTTTCTGGTCATTGTCAAGATTTCATGGGGGTCGTTACGAAAATTTCTTGGGGGTCGGTCGAGATTAGATCATATATATAACAATAAAACCGAAAAATTCATGGGTGTCGGCTGAACCCCAAGGGTAAACCCTAGGTCCGCCCCTGTATATATATATATATATATATATATATATATATATATATATATATATATATATATATATATATATATATATATATATATATATATGGTAGGGATCCATGGAAAACCCCACCTTTTTGGAAAACCTGGAAAACCATCTTCTAACCATTGATTTAAAGATTGATGGTTGAGATTAGATAAGGTCAAGATTGTAAAATGTGTCATTTAATGAAGGGCATAATAGACATACCAAAATTTTATTAATAAATGTTTAAATTAATTTTCTCTCTCATATCTCTTATTTCCTAAAACCTTTATCTCTCTCTCTCATTTAATTTTATATTTCCAGGTCAAAATTTAGAAGGAAAAAAAAACCTATTTTTACAAAAGAAAAAAAAAACGGTGATAAGCAACATGAAACATGTACCAATTTGTTACACCCATGTAACATGAAACCTATTTTTACCAGCCTAACGATTGTTACATAGTTGTAACAAATAACTTCATGTACCTTTTCCAAAAAATATAGATATAATATACTAAACTGATAAGAGAAACATGAAACCTGTACCAATTTGTTACCCCTATGTAACATCTTTACAAGAAACAAAAGATGTAAAATAGTAAACTAATCAATGTATACAAATTTTGTTACAATTGTGTAATATATCTTTTACACATGTGTAATATATTATATATATTACACCTACATTGTTACATCAATGACTCAGTAAATTCGACAACTTTATTACACGTATGTAACATAGTCTACTGATTACATACAATGTAACGTAAGAACACTGACATACAATCAACGTATACCAAATTGTTACACCCTTGTAATTGTTGTTCTTTATATACTGTGACCTGATGACCTGATGATGATGAATTGTTACATCATTGTAACAATTACGGAGTTGATAATTTCAAACCTTCATACTGAAGCCCGGTAATATCCGCAGATTCCATAAC
>JBCNJP010013253.1:7500-12611 GCA_039602395.1 Deinandra increscens subsp. villosa
CTCAAATGATCCTCTCCCTATATATATATATATATATATATATATATATATATATATATATAGGGGATGGATATAATGAAAACCTCTCCGAGTTTGGAAAACCGTGAAAACCAAGCTAAAAAATTCGATTTTTGTTCCGATTTTTTTATGGTGATTCTCTAAGTTAAAAAGACCCCCTTTATGCAAAAAAAAATAAAAAAAAACGCCTAGTAAATCTTTGTTAAAAAATATTTTATAACCGAGGTTACATATGTAACAGGGTACTGTTACATATGTAATCTTGGTTATAAATTATTTTTAAAAAAAAAATTTACTAGGCGTTTTTTTTATTTTTTTTGCATAAAGGGTGTTTTTTTAACTTAGAGAATCACCATAAAAAAAATCGGAACAAAAATTGAATTTTTTAGCTTGGTTTTCACGGTTTTCCAAACTCGGAGAGGTTTTCATTTTATCCTTCCTCTATATATATATATATATATATATATATATATATATATAGGATGAGGTTCATTGTAGACACTTTCGCATGTGAAATAGCTCTTTTTCACATGTGAAAGTTTCTAATTAATGAGAAAAAACAAAAAAAGAAAAAAGAAAATTAATCACAACCATTAGATCAAGAGATCTAATGGTGAAAAAGGGTGTCTACCTGTCTACACTTATGGGGGTGTCTACAATGAACTTTTCACTATATATATATATATAGGGAAGGGTTCCGTATAGACCCCTTAAATTTTGTAGACCCCGTAGACCCCTATAAAACTCAATAAAAATAAAACTTAGTGTTGTAAATTTGGTTTTTTTATTACGATAAGCTTTTAAGAACCAAAAAAATAAATAAATAAATTAAAAAAAAACAAAAAACATTAAAAATCGAACATTTTAAGACATTGAGTTTTAAAATAATGAGTTTTAAACGCAACACTGAGTTTTATTGAGTTTATTGAGTTTTAAACTGATTGATTTTTAAAACTCATTGTCTTAAAATGTTCAATTTTTAATGTTTTTCGTTTTTCTTTTTTTTTAATTGTCTTTTTTTGTTCTTAAAAGCTTATCGCAAATAAAAAAAAAACTAAATTAACAAAACTGAGTTTTATTTTTAGTGAGTTTTATTGAGTTTTATAAGGGGTCTACGGGGTCTATAAAAAATAAGGGGTATACACGGATCTTTACCTATATATATATATATATATATATATATATACTAGCCTAGTGCCCGCGCGTTGCGGCGGCGACAGTTCATAGCGCATTACTCGTCTTTGTCTGCACCTTGAGGCAGGACTACAATTTACAACGCGGTGCTCGTTTTTCTATCTACGCGATGTAGCGACGACGACGGTAATCGACCAACTCGGTACTTTTTTTAGTGAGTTTATCAATCCAATTGGTTTTGAACTAATTCAACGGATTTTAACATTTTATTAAAATTTTAGCTCATTAAAATTAAGGGTTTGAAATAAATAAGCAGATCTTAACATTTTAGCTCGTTGGTTCCTGGTCAACCAGAAGCTGTGTACTTCGATCATTTGAATACTAATTATTTAAATCCAGTGCTACATATATTATCACGATTCCATCTTTTATAATTCTTTATTCAATATAAACATAAATTTGAGACTTCTATTACACCACGTATTAAACTTATATGGTTACACACAAAAAAAACATATTTCTCAATCATCCAAATCATATTTCAAAATTTCCAGATAAGGAAGATGCTAAAATAGGATGGGATGTGACAAAGAGTGTTAAGCCCATGCAAAATCAAAAGTGAAATCAAAATTCTTGTGTGTTTGACCACATAAGTCAAACTATTTGACCATTATATTTAGAAATGGGTCTTGGTAGTTAGTGTTCATAGTAAACCGAAACCAATAAATAACCGGGTCAGTTGAGCAAATGTGGTTAACACAACTCCAAGTAAAATAATTGATTTCAGGTGACTTTTTAATATATGTTAGTGACGTTTTTATGGGAATGGAATCACTTGATCTAATGATTACCCTTTTTTTTCTCATATTCCTTTTATTTTGTGATGCAAACAAAAGTAACACAAGAGCAGCCAGTTTATGAAATTTTGCATGTAGTTCAATTTGTGATAAGGTTTGTATCAGATTAATCATAGATCTGTTTGACCAGACCATTTATTAAAATTGTGAAATGCTTAAAGAAGTCATTTATCAAAAAAAAGTCCGAGACTTTATCAACTCCCATCGAATTTATATGTTCACACAAATAATTAATTTTAAGGCCTGATCACCAACATGTTATACCAACTACAAATCAAGCCAAATACAAAAAATCCATTTGAACTATATAGTCAAAGCCAGCTATATCTAAATTAACTGTACTATGACCAACTTATTCCCAATTAATGAAGCATCTAATAAAATACCTTCCTAAAAGACAAATTAAATATATATCACCTATGGGGTGGTGGTTTGGAGAAGAAAAAAACGCAAGTCTAGGACTTTTTAACTCATTGTCACCCTCCAACTGCTTTAAGGAAGAATCAAATTCTTGTATAGCAAGTCTAGCTTCTTCATCAGCAGCATCTTTTTTCTTTTTCTGCCCACAAACCTACACAAAGAAAAAATCAGTGAAACGATATACACTTTATTAGAGTAAATTAAAAAAAAAAGATATTAACATTAAAATTGCAAATGTTTACCATGTGGTCAAAAATGCCTTATAAATTTTTTAAAGACACAAAAAATACTTCAACAAGTTGGAAACATGTTATGCATTATAACTCTTATCTTTAAAAAAAATTAAGAGTCTTTATGCATTATAACTCTTATCTTTAAGAAAAATAAGAGTCTTTGTATCATCCAAGAGGTTTTAGGTCAGAATTTGTATAGATGAATCTGGGCATGCACTTGGGTAGCCTTAATGAAAATTTTAAATATCTCAGTAGCCTCCATATATATTATCCCATTTAAATATCTCGGTAAAGCATTGACATGTTCCCCTTTTTCCCTTGGGTAATTTTTTGCTTCCGTGTATATGCAACCCATTGCAATGCTGCATTCACAAATTTCGAGTAAATAGTAAGCTCGATATGACCAACTATGCAGCACACTATGTGAAAATGGATCAAATTAAAATGATTGTACTAATAACCTTTCATGCCCGTTCTTTATCGGGAATTCTAAACAAGAACGATACCAGTGACTCAATGCATTTTCTGCTGCAGTATGATATATTACAGCATACTTGGGTCCTATTGTATGTATAACTCTCCTGTAAGAAAAAACATAAACATATAATTTGGTGTGTCAGTGAAGAATTTGGAGATATATGAGTTATCAATAAGCTATGGTCTTTTAGGAAACTATTGATAATAGTGCAGGGCAAAAATTAGCAATTCCAAATATCATCAACGACTGTGGTCATCAGTCATCACATCTCAAAATCAGATTAAACATTCATTAACTAACTAAAATCATATTTTCACTAAGTAAGCATAAAACATAAAAAATCAGATTTACCAGTGAATTCCAAAGCATGGAAACTGATTCAAACCCTAAATTTGTATAGAAATTGTTTTGTATACACCTGCCCCTGCCCATGCTGCTGCTTCACCTTACCTGATGATGGAAGCAGCATGATGACGGAATACCATTAACGGTGTATGAACTCCAAATTATATGCATTTAGTACTAAATTAAACAATCTTACATGATGACAGAATACCATTAGAGAAGAATACAGAACATATATAGACCAGATTTCAGGGAAGGGCATGTTTATGGTCTATAACCAGGTCACTTCTTCTGTTTGCAGCATCTTTCCAACTTCCATTGTTAATTTTCATATTGATAAACTTAAACAAATAAACAGCATCCAAGTTATAAATAAATACAACCAAGCAGATTATGCAAATAAGAAGCTAAAGCAACACATTTGTCTTTGCAACTTGATTGTAATCACAAACACCGCCATGAATACACATTTTTCTCCTAATTACCTTTTTTTCATGATAAGAAACTGAAATGAATACCTCATATGAGTTGTAATTAGCCGAAAGCTGAACTAAAAAACCTAGTCCAATTACCTAGTTTCTCGAAGCACAACTCTGCACAAGCTGGAAGAACACCAGCAAGATACACTTTGGTAGTAAAAGCAGACAGAGAGAAGAAGAAGCCTAATAAACAAAGAATCAAAATTAATGGAACTCACTCTAAACACTTTTAAAAAACACAACTGAGGCATAAAACATAAAATAACCAAATTCGTACCTACCTTCTCTCGACGACATGAACATCGACACACACTTAGATAATCAGCGAAATCGGGTGAGAGCCAAGAAACACTTGAGAGAGAGAAGAATGTGTGGATCGAAAGAGAGACAAACATCAATACATCATGTAAAGCAAAGAAATCTGTTCCAAGTGATATTGTTGTTTCTTCAAGTGTTTTTGTTATGCTTATCGTTTTTGAATTTCAAACCTGCAAATTTAGCACAAAATTAGATGACAACTCATCAAATTGAATAGTTGTTCTATTAAGATCAGTTATGAGTAATAACCTGATATAATGGAAGATCTGAATCCGCTTTACTATCAAAGGAGAAGGGAAAAAAAACATATGACAATCGATGAGGAATTACCGTTTGAATCACTGGTAACAGTGAAGCACCACTATTTTGGTGGTAATCAAGAAGATAGAAGGCACGAAAATGGATTGGAAGTTGAGAATTAGGGTTTACCTTGCAAATGAAACAACGAACATAGAGCAAAGATTTTTGAAGGCTGTCCCATGCCTTCTCCCAATAAAGCAATCGCATGCGGCCATTTCTTCTCTCGATAAAGTGATCTTCACGCCTACTCCCACGCGTGCTTAATTAACTTCCAATTTGAATCTCCTTCGTAAATCGAGGATATAGCGGCCCAATAGAATTGAATATCAGAATCTTGCCCAACCGAATACTAAAGATGAGAGCGGCCATCGAGAGCAAA
Source organism: Deinandra increscens subsp. villosa (assembly GCA_039602395.1). NCBI lineage: Eukaryota > Viridiplantae > Streptophyta > Magnoliopsida > Asterales > Asteraceae > Deinandra > Deinandra increscens. Next base: position 12,462 of record JBCNJP010013253.1, read on the forward strand.
AGGGTTGGATGGCTATTTTACGAAAATACCCCCGTGCTTTATGCTTTTAAATTGTGGAGTTGGCTTTAAATGTGATGCTTAAACTGCTTGTACACATTGCATAATCATTTGTACGCGTCTTAAGGATTAAGGAAATTTCATGACGAAAAT
>JBCNJP010013254.1:0-12611 GCA_039602395.1 Deinandra increscens subsp. villosa
GTTTTTGTTTTCTTATATCTTAAATTTCAAAAAAAATTATAAAAAAAATACGATTTATTAAGTTTATATTTTGTATTTAATTAAATTATTTTTCTTTAAAACTGTTAATTTCTAACCGGTTATTACTTTGCTGACAAAAAAGCAGAACGCTTAACCGGTGTGTGCATCTCTTAACCGCTTAATGTTTTTATTAAACAGAATTTGTGTTATATATGCTAAATGCAATTCTGATGATTTGTCGGTGTGACATTACCGGTTAATAAAAAGGCTAGTTGGAACCCTATGTAAAGTTTATATTTGAATATACACCTGTAAAACCAAGTTTACTGAATAAAATATTAGACAACCACAGCTAATGGATAAGAAAAGTTTGATTTTAAAAGATTGAAAGGGGTGTGCCAGGCCTTGGTGGTAGTGTAAGACCAAGGCGACACTCAAAGACCCCAATAGCAAGCTATTGTGATGGGTCTTTCCCCATAAAAAATAAGATTAATATCGAGTGAGCCGATGGCTCACATATCAGATATTAAACTGATAAGAACAGATACTACACTTGATCTTAGCCAAAAGGCCGAGAAAGGTATGATTCTTCTAGACTTGGGACTTGTTTTTTATACTAAAAGCTCCACCTGTATGTTACTTCAACCAGCCAATGTGGGATACAAAGTTCTTGGTTTCCTTTCTTCCTTCCTTCAAATTGAAATTGGCAAACATGAATGTTCAAATTGAAATTGGCAAACATGAAAAACATGCCAATAGTACTTTGGAAGCCGGAGATTAGAACACAATGAATGCGAGACGGTGAACAAGAGAGTCGACAACCACAAACATTATCTAATAGAAAGCAATATATGTTTCATCTTCTTATTGGGTTTTTGTTTTCTTATATCTTAAATTTCAAAAAAAAAATATAAAAAAAAACACGCTTTATTGAGTTTATATTTTGTATTTAATTAAATTATTTTTCTTTAAAACTGTTAATTTCTGACCGGTTATTACTTTGCTGACCAATAAGCAGACCGCTTAACCGGTGTGTGAATCTCTTAACCGCTTAATGTTTTTATTAAACAGAATTTGTGTTATATATGCTAAATGCAATTCTGATGATGAGTCGGTGTGACATTACCGGTTAATAAAAAGGCTAGTTGGAACACTATATAAAGTTTATATTTGAAAATACACCTGTAAAAACAAATTTACTGAATAAAATCTTAGACAGCCACAACTGATGGATAAGAAAAGTTTGATTTTAAAAGATTGAAAGGGGTTTGCCAGGCCTTGGTGGTAGTGTAAGACCAAGGCAACACTCAAAGAGCCCAATAGCAAGCTATTGTGATGAATCTTTCCCCATAAAAAATAAGATTAATATCGAGTGAGCCGATGGCTCACATATCAGATATTAAACTGATAAGAACAGATACTACACTTGATCTTAGCCAAAAGGCCGAGAAAGGTATGCTTCTTCTATACTTGGGACTTGTTTTTTATACTAAAATGTATATTATTTCACCCAGCCTATGTGGGATGATGCCAAGGGTGGATGTTTCAGAAACTGATGATGATACGCAAACACAATGTTAAACAGATTTAATTGTAAATCACGTATGAAATGTTGTATAGATATTCAAACACAAGCATAAATGTATCTGAAATGTTCACCTTCAATTCTTTGAAATCTTTTATGATTCCTTGGTCAAGAATAACTCACGATATGTGATATTCGTAGGTAAATATATAACTCATAGTAACCGATTTCAATGTAAATATTCAATAGCACCATTGGCAAACTATCATCAACATATAATTTTTTAAAGACATATAAATTTTTCTATGAAACCCGTTATTTCATTTAACACTCAAAAATTACATGAAATGGAGGCTAGTGTCTTGACTCCTTAGCCGGCGAAGCCCATATGTTCTATGTGCTAAAATTTAGTGATCATTTTTATGATCAAAGTGGTAAGATTGATGATTTTCTCTTAGTTTAACGAGTATATCAGGATATTTTATTAAGGGTTAAATCAAGATAACTTTTTTATCTAATTAAGGTTTTCTTGCTTACAAAATACAAAGGAGATAATTACTCCATTATACAAGAAACTTAAATATAGGAGAAATATGATCAAATATATGTAGCTGACAATCACGGAATTCGTTACTCCCCTAAAGTTGGAGCATGAAAATTTTTAAACACCTGGCTTGTCGAGTAATGAACAAAATTGTTGAGCTCCGAGGGCCTTTGTAAGCAGGTGTTGATATTTAACGGTTGGATCTCTAGAGATTCTACTCTCTTACTGACAAAATAGCAATTCATTTCGGTGTACTTCGTACGTTCATGAAACACAAAATTATCGGCTATGTGAAGTGTAGCTTGATTATTAAAAAAAAAGGTGTTGGACTATCTTAAGTTACATTTAGCTCATTTAAAAGCCACCACATCCATAGTATTTAGCTAATAATAGTGACCATGACTTTATATCAAAAATTAAACTTGAACCAAAAACCTTCACATTTCAATGTTTTTAGTCATCTTAACTAGTAACTAACGGAAACGGTTAAACGTAGAATCAAGAAACTGGTGGTGGATCTTTTGCAGACACCTTCTTTTCATGCATAACAGAATCTCATTTCCGGCGCCAAATGTGGATCGGATGTCAAATTACATCGAGAAATCCATGGCATCTTCTTCGCTCCAACACATCTTCACCCTCCAAATCGATTTCACATTTCTTCTTCTCCATCATAACAAAAACAAAAACCAGAGAATAATAGCTAACAAGATTCGTAATTTCATAACAGGGAGTGATTCATTAGATTAGTTTTTCACTTCTCAAAAACAAAAACTAAAAAACCCCCAAAACTCGAAAAAAAAAAAGAAGAAAAAGCAAGCAATGGCGCAGGCACACCCAGAAGATTATCTGCAGGGAAATCTCAACACAAAGAAAGATGAAAAGAGGGAAATTTCGAATGCTGCATCTTTTAAATTTAATGCACAAGCGCCCGAATTTGTGCCCAGTTCACGTGCCCAGCAATCTCCGGTTTCGGGTTATTTTTACCCGTATTTTAATTATCTGGAAATGGGTGGGAATGATGGAAGTGGATCAGGTGATTGGATTTATGCTGGTGATCAAGATCAGCAGCAGATGCGTTTGTTTATGAGCCCTAATGTTTTGCACACCAACTGTTCGATGAATGTCCTCACTCACGATCTTCAGCAGAAAATCATCAAACAGGTCCCTTTTGCTTGTTTTGGTTTGAGTGAGTTTGATTTATCTAATATTGTGATTGATTTGTTTTAGTTATGGAAATTCTTGAATATATGATTAACTTTTTTTTTCTTTTTTTGCAACCGATGAATGAGCAGGTTGAATATCAGTTCAGTGGCTTGAGCCTGCTTGCAAATGAGTCCCTGGTGAAACACATTAGCAAGGATCCAGAAGGCTATGGTTATATTATATCACATTAGACCTTTACAATTTACAGTATCAAAATTTATATTTTTTTTAACTTTTTTTTTGTAATTTTGGTATGAATTGGCATATTACAGTTCCTATATCTGTCATTGCATCCATGAAGAAAATTAAATCGTCCATTACGAACAACATTCTGCTTGCACAAACTCTCCGTTCCTCTTCGAAGTTGGTTCGTTTTTTGACCCGTTAAGTTTCCAACAACTTTTTTTTCTTTTACGGGTCCGAGGTGTAATTAGGTGTAATTCAATCATATGTAGGTTGTAAGCAATGATGGAAAAAAGGTTAGGCGTAAACACCCTTTCACAGAGAAAGATAAAGAAGAACTGCAGGTACTAGTATACTTATTGATATTTGCTCGTTTTTAAGAAGGGTAATACTTAGGGTTGTTCAAAAAACTCGCGGCTCACTCGAAGAAAAGCTCAAAATTAGCTCGCTCAAAATCGGTTCGATTATAAACGAGCCGAGCTGCCTCGGCTCAGTTTCCTAACGAGTTGAGCCCGAGCCAGGGTTAGCTCGGCTCGTGGCTCGCTCGTTAGTTAGCTCATTGGCTCGCTCGCCTGGCTCGTTTAAATTTAAGCTCAAATTTTAGTATATATACATATATATAACCCAAAAGTTATAAGTTTATTATTTATAATATATGTTTTTTAGTTAAATAGTAAGTTTCCTATAGTATTTTTCTTAGAAAAATATTAAATTAGAATTAGATATAAAATTGATATGATACTTTTCAAAAAGAAATATATATTTTTTATTGAAAAATAAATAAAGAAACATTGAATTTAAAATTTTTCATTGGCTCGCTTGCCTGGCTCGTTTCAGCTCATTTACAACCCTAGTAATACTGTAAAAAACAACTTTCAACATCGCTTCATCAAACCTTGACCCGTTTAAGGGGCAAGAAGTCATTTTCTATTAAACAATATTCACAAGTATGTGTATTTTGAATATGTTATTGGACTTTAATATACCAAAACTGGGTTAAGTGACTTTTTTCATACAAAATTAGTAAGTTTGTTGGATTTTATGGTATTAACTTTATAACTGTAATTTGATTCGTTTAACTCCTAATGCAGTCCCGCACTGTTGTTGGTGAGAATCTTCCCGAAGATCATTCTCATCAAAATCTTGAGAAGATCTTTAGTGTGGTTGGGAGGTAAAAACTAAAAACCTCTTACACTTTTGGCAACTTGAATTGATTCACACAGCGGTTAATTTTGTAAAAAAATGGTTAACCAGTGTTAAAGCCATTCGTATATGTCATCCTCAACCCCAGGAGCCGAATCCATCACATTCGAAAGGGGATTATGTTTTTAGTAATAAGGTATGAAACTATGAACTATGAACTCCCTGTTTTGTTCTTCAGTTTGTGAGTTATATTATTGAATAATATTGTGTTTTGTTTTGAAGATACATGCTCTTGTGGAGTATGAAACGGCTGAAATAGCAGAGAAAGCGGTATGATCTCGTAGTTTTTGAACTTTTGAAATTTTCGGTTTTGTTTCTTCCATCTTCTTCAATCTTCACATGGTGACATCATATAGAAGGATTTGATTTCAGGTTCATAAATTAAACGATGAAAGAAACTGGAGAAAAGGATTTCGTGTTAGGTTGCTCATTCGACGTTCAGTATGTAACTATTTTGCACTTTTTTTTTACCACAATAAAGAAATTTAACTAAAAAAGAATGGGTCTAACGGGTTCACGCAAAGTATATTTTTTAAAGCATGTTATATGTATAACCTGCTAAATAGTTCTATTCAAAAATATAAATTATTTTTGTAGTAATATTGTTATGTTGTTCATATATAACACATTACATGCTAATAAAAAGGACAAAAAGTCCAACATGACACTACTTAAAAGACCCGTTTTAACCCGATCCTTTAGGTGTCATATTATAACGACTTTGCTAACTGATTAGACAACTTTTGTACTTCAAACATCCAGCCAAAGTCTGTTCTAAAGACTAGGAAGTCAGACTTTGACGGGTTTCTTGACGAAGATGATGACTTTGACTGGTCGGAGGAGTCTTCTCAGCCTAACAGTGCAACTTCAGAATCAGTTATTGATTATAATGTGAGTACATAACATCCCACCTCTCAAATGCTAAAAGTTTGGACCTTTTTGTACAAATTTTGGAGTCTGGTTACTAAATACCTAAATCTTGGCAGATTGAGGAGAATTCAAAGAAAGGATGGGCGCGTGGCTTTGGTAAATCAAAGCCACGCACCCCGACTCATGGAACTTGTGGTGGGATTCTTGCACCATCACAACATCTGAGCGGCTCTGCCCATTTGGACACATCACCGATGAAACAGAGTCCTAAAGGCCCAAGAATGCCAGATGGGACAAGGGGTTTTACGATGGGAAGAGGGAAGCCGATTCTAACGGGCATACCGTAAGGTTTGATGTTCAGTTTTAGTTCTAGTATACACTAGAAGATAGTTTTTTAAACAAACAGTGTTCATTTTCTTTTGTAATAATTTGGCATGCTAAAGTACCTTTCCAAATAGTGGTTCTTAAAACTTGATTCATTGAATAAAATTTTAAGATTACATATGTTTTTATTAAGTTGTTAAGCTCAAGGTTATTCAGACAGGTTAGACCAGTCTCAAGAACCAAATGATAAAATATAATAATAACATTTAAAAGGTATAAAAAGTTCAAATTATAGTTAACATAAATAGAAAAATAAAACTTTAAAAATATAAAAATATATAAGTTTTTATTACAAAATGGTCGATCATACAATGATACAAAGTTACAAACAAACAACCAACCACATTTACTTATTCATGGGAGCTATAAATCTTATCTCATGAATCATTGGTACCACCACAAGTACCAAATTTCTTCAAATGAAAGAAGAACATGCATCAATTTCTTTTTATTTATACAAGATTCTCAACCTGTGAAACACCATCATCAACTTTTAGCTCATCTGCTATCTTAAAATGGTAGATTTGTATGTTTTCAACATCAAGTTTCTTGAAATTACTACGTTTTCGGGTAGCAAAAAATTTGCCCCAACTGTAACCCGTGTATCTGGCAGGGTTTTGTTCATCTATCAACTCTGCTAGTGGCTCTACCACAGTGTAGTATGAAGGGCTCAAGAAAAACGGGATCGAAAACCTTTCTTTTGTTGAATTCACCATAACTCGATGCTCTACGCTTTCATAGCGATCATTGCTCCATACCTATAACAACAAGCTTGAGGATTAACAAGTTCAAGTTAATGGCACACCTTGGACAGCCGTCTAACTTTTCAAACTTTGAGTTTTCAGCGTTTAATTAAGTCCAAACTTTGCAAAAGATAGTCCTACTTTTCCAGATGGCCCTATTACTTTTCTCAAAGTTTGACTTGGTCAAATATTGAAAAACTCAAAGTTCGAAAAGACAACCATCGAGCTTAAATTTTACCATAAGGAGTGGAGTAAGATTAGAAAAACTGGTATAACAATATTAACCACCTTTGCAAATGCTCTACAAACCAAAACCACCTAGAACTAAAACAAAAAATAATATGGACCCAATTTGCTATCAAGCCTTTGGAAAATAACAAATTTATGAATTGGGTACCTGAATGATGTCCCCAACATTGATAATGAAGGTATTTGGTGTAGGTTTGACAAATATCCACTCTCCATCCCCTTTTCTTTTAACTTCTAGACCCCCTACATCATCTTGAGCTAAGATGGTCAACGCTATGGCGTCCTTGTGCCGCCCAACACCGAGGGCTAGGTCAGGAGCCGGGCAAGGCGGGTAATGGTTGAGCCGAATGAAACTGGTTTGGTCCTTCGAGAAAAAGGGCTCGAGCCGGTTTGGAGGAAGGTTCAAGCTTAGTGAGATGAGTTCCAATAGTTTGTATGATAGTTGTTGCACATCTTTTACATATTCTTCACATGCATCCCTAGGGTTAGTTTTTTTTAAATTATCAAAACAAGTTAGTTATTAGTTATAGTTTAAATTTCTATTTCAATGCTACAAAAGTTAAATATGCATATTAAATTTACAACTATTATCGAAAAATCTATGGGTGCAAAAGAGTCGTGCTTGAACTTCACTAAACTCAAGCTTAGCTCATTTTAGTTTTGAGAGTTTCAGGTCGAGCTTGGCTCGTTTCGAGTTTTACTTAGTTTTATTTCTAAAGTTCAAACTTGGTGATTAGTTTTTTTCAAACTCGAGCTCGAGTTTTGTTTATTAAAAAAGCTCGTTTATAAACGTAACTACCTCAACTCCGGAGGATGCGGAGGCCACCGGTTAACATACTCCGTTATCCGATCATCAGCGGGGTCATGAGAAGCGAACATCTTCATCGGAGCCTCCACCGTCACGTCAAACACTTCTTTCCAATCCCTCACGTTTTTCGTATGCTCGGTATCATAATAGCCTTGAGGATTCGCCTCATCTCTTCTCACCTTCCTTTTCTCCTCCACCGGCTGGTCGAAAAACCTCTTTGCCGCCGACATCAGCCTCTCCCGGCTCTCCAACGGGATCCCGTGGTTGAACACTTCGAAGAATCCCCAATTTTCGCACGCGCCACGAACCTCACCAACCAGATCTTGCACCGCGGGGGTATTACGGTTCGCCATTAAAGGCGAGAGATCTATTTGCGGGATTCCATGGGCTTCGGTTACGGCGAGTTTAGGCCTGTGTTTGGGCTCTTGGATGAAGGTTGGGTCAAGTTCTCCCATGGAGGATGATTGATGGATCATGGATTGAGATGTGGAGGTGATGAATTTAAAGGGTGGTTTAGTTTAACGAACTTGGATGGGTTTATGGGTGAAATGCATGGGGATTTTGGTTGTTTCTGATGCTATCATTTTCATGATTCATCTTTGTACGTTAGGACATACTTTGCATAGAAAAATACTAAAAGTGATCATATTCAATAGCAATAATTCTTTAGACCTGCCGGCTGCTACCGGATACAGGTCATTCGAGTGACACCACATAAACAACAAAGCAATTAAACATAAACAAAAACTGTAAGCAACTAACTAGCAACATACGGTTGTATACAGCTTATGAATCAAACCAGAAGTACGATTTAAAAAGGTATCGTCTTTTTAAGGTTACCAGCAGGGGTACAGATTCATGTGCAAGTCATAAAACCAGATTTGCAACCCCAAACTGAAGGCAACAACTATATACAACACACGATTTTTTATGATCTAAGAATTTGGTATACCTAAACAGTAGGCAGTGAAGTAGATAGAATGACATATGCCAAGAAATGTAAGCCATCCTGGATTTTACCCACAGCGGTGGTCCGGTTAACACGTAGATCCTCAGAAAATGAGTTAACTTTATCGCGAATTGACTTTTCTGGTACAATTTCGGGAGAATCAGCAGAAGCAGATTTGATTGCTGCTGCATAAGCTTCTGCTACATCTGATATGCCTGTTTAGTCAATTAAGATTAGGATAGTCAATATCATGCACTATTAAAAGAATACCATTTCAAATTGTAATAATCAGTTAATCATAAGTGTCTATATTTGCATATTTTGAAATGCTAACTACACACCTGTCACAAAACTGATGGCAACTGCCTCGAGGTATCCAGCCATTGATTGTGTTTTCATTCTCATTGTTTTAGCTTTTTCAATAGAATCCTCAGGCCATTCAATATTTATAATATCCTTATCATCATCAGCGTCTTGGGCTTTGTTTGCATTGTGTATAACTGATTTCCCAAGGTTCAGAAGTTGAGAGACTGCAATGCAGCAGATTTCTGAAAGTCTCTGCATAAGGGTAAGAATAAAATATCAACTTTTCATGACTTTATAAGATAAAATATTTTTAAAAAATGAAATAAGATAAAATAAAAATAAATTCATACATGAATGCCCTCAGAGTGAAGAGAATCTAGTCTGCCACCAGTTCTTTGAACAATATCACTTGGGGGAAGTCCCACTAAGGCATTCGCAAAACTGCAATATATCATTTAACCCTTGATAGATGATTACTTTTAACGTTATAAAAGATGGATATCAGAAAGATTAAAAAGATGATATTACCCTGCAGCCATTTCTGCAGCCTTGCTCACACTTGAACTGTGGAAACTCTTGATCTCATCATGAGTGCTATCATTTATATTCTTTCCCTTTTCTAGTTCTGCTTTGTTTCCATCAGTTACAGTGTCTAAAATCAGCATTTGCTGGACCTCTTTTAACTTTACATCATACGCAGATTTTTCTTCTGTTGACAGCTTTGCTTTTCTTCGATTAAACAGCATCGCATAATGGTTTGATAATGCTTCCAGTTCCTAGAAGTCGATGATATGAGATATGCTTTAGTTTGAAACAATACAATAATTATATATTTCAACGTTATCAATTTTATGGAAAATATACCTCCAGCTGCTCTGGACCTCCATAGATGTAAAAACATCTGTCAAAAGTGACCTCCTCCAACAACTGATCCTCATCTTTTTCATGCCCCCTTTCTCCGGCATTTTTGTCAGTTTCCATGCCTGATTCTGTGATTAAAAGATCCACAGTTTCTTTTCCAACTTGCTCGAGCACTTGGATGCCCTTAGCAGTAAAAGCTCTTCCAGTCTATTGAATTAATCCACAGAAATATATAAAAATAACATGATTTTTTAAGAGATAGAAACAAGAAAGTGTCTCTGCTAACCTCTAGAACAGAACCTGCGGCAGGTATACCACCTTGCTGTATAGAATCCTCTAGCCTGAAGAAACAAATATAAGTAAATGGACTGGAATTACCACCACTGATCAAGATATACTTTTATTACTTTCTTATAAGTGATAAATCAACCGGTAGGTCGAAAGAATTATTGTTATTGAATATGATCACAAGGAATCATATTTATAGGCTAGGTAATACTTGGGTCGGTGCAAGTATTACAATTACACTACTACACAAAAACAACCTAGATTATGGTTGGTTGATATACTAAAAATCCTCTTAACACGATTAAGGAAACGTTTGATTTGAGGGGCTGGATGGAAAAGAGCAATGGGTTTGAAGCAAATTCTTTTAAGAGGATGTGACAAAGGGCCCTGAAGAAAATTTAAAGTGTTGTGGTCTCATGTTTCTTTCTGTTTTTGAGCATTTGTAGCAGTGTAATTTTTACATTGTTTTTGTTTTATGTTTTCTGTACTCTCTATTATTCCAATCTCCCACTGGAGTGCTATTGAAATCCTTTCCATTGTTCTTAAAAAACAAAAAAAAAAGAAACTAAAAACCCTAATACAATGATAATGTGATATTACCCTAAAATCATAATACTAGAGTAATAATGTCTAACAGGAAATGCCAATAGCCGATGTACATGGTCTTGATCAATGACCAGCTGACCACAAATTAAACAAAGAAAAAATATTCAATGCCAATATATTGACTTACTTCTGAACGAAATCGGAACCTCCCTTCCATGCATTACCTAATGCTTGCCAAGCTCCAGAAGCAAAATTCTCCACAGAAGTGTCAATAGCCTTTATACCCTGTACCAAAATTATTTACTTTCATGACTTCAATTACATAAATAAAAAAGAACTTATATTTAATAAACTACCATTTAGAACTTGCCTGGCCTAGGAATGTGTCCTCGCTAGCTTTCTCGAGTTTTTCCAGAGCAGCTTTCCGCTTCTTATCATCCTCATCTTCACTTTCTTCATCTTTATCAGAAGCTTCTGGATGTTTCTCCTTGGACAATTCTGAATCTTCAAAATCCTTTTGCAAGTCAGATATACTATTTGCAGCTGTCTTAGCAACCTCAGCAGCCTGTAAACACAAAACAAAGATCAACAAAAACTTAAATCCAATCCACAGTGTCTTTAACAAGAATCATCTGACACCTCATCAATGATAGTCATATGAATCATTGGCAACAAAAAGCTCTCAAAATATGTTTTAGATTTCAGTCTGTATGTTAAACATGTTCATCCTTCGATCGTTCAACATTCAACAAATTAAATTTGGATGTCAAATTAACAAACTGAGTCCATTTCTTTCTAGCAACTAAGACTGATTACCAATAACTAGAACTGTGTGCATCAACCAAAACGAAACCCTAGATCGCGAACTGTGAATTCATGGCAGAGTCAATTGACATCCAATGCACAATTTCATTAACTAGAATCATGTGACACCTCATCAATGATAGTCATATGGATCATTGGCAACAAAAAGCTCTCAAATATGTTTAGATTTCAGTTCGTATCTTAAACATGTTCATTCTTCAACTTCAACTTCAACATTAAATTTGGATGTCAAATTAACAAACTGAATCCATTTCCTTCTAGCAACTAAGACTGATTACCAATATTAGAAACGAAACCCTAGATCGCGAACAGTGGATGAGTGAGATTAAAGCCCTAATTTCATGTGATTAACACGATCTCTAGACGAGCAGCAAAACAATTGAAAACGAAATACAAAACGTAAGTTAACCTAATACATTTTCCTTACATTGCGGGAGATCTCTTCAGCAGCTTTCTGAAGATCTGAAAGAACAGATAACGGCGAGAAACTCCAGCCCCATCCACCGCCGCGCGGCGGCGGCAGCAGCCTTGTTGTCTTCTTTAGGCTTGTCCGCCGCTGATTTTGGGTTGACTGGTTGAATCTCGTCGTTTGAAGAGGAAGAATTTATGGAGGTTTTTGGTTCCATTTTTAGAAGGTTTGTGATTTGGGGATCTGTTTGGCCAAAACAATGGTTTTGAGTGTTTGTTGGGACTCAAATGAAACGAAAGGCACTCCGGATCTTCTTCAAAAAGACTTGTACTTCACTACTCCCCTTTACGTCGTCGTTTTTGGTCGAATTTTTCTGTCAAGGATCATGTTTTTTTTCTTTTTTTTTAACCGCAATAAGTCGTTTTTTCTTTTTTTTAACCGTAAAGATTTTCGTTCCAATCTAAGCATCCGTCAACCTCCAGATTATTATACTATTGTTACTATTGTAAATATCCATTGTATGAAGGATCGTAAACGTAAATATTGTCTCTATTACTCTATATATGTGTTATGAATCAATGAGAAAGATAAGCAATTTACATCATATCAATCATCTATCAAGATCTGATGAAGATCATTCAAATCTATTTTCGTGGATTTAGTATTTGAAGATGACTAAAGAAAAAAAAAGTTAAAAATTGGCACTATGGTT
>JBCNJP010013255.1:0-12608 GCA_039602395.1 Deinandra increscens subsp. villosa
TTGTCCTATATATATATATATATATATATATATAGGGAGAGGATCATTTAAGAACCAATTTGGTTTGAGAACTAAAAAGAACTAATTTGAGCCACATGTTTATTACATGTATCCCCCCTCCCATGAATTCGTAATGGCCCCCCCCTGAAATTTGTGGTTGAGATTTAGTTCTCAAAAGTTCTCAAAATAAAAAGTTTCTCATTTCGAACCTAACCCTATATATATATATAGGGTTAGGTTCAAATGAGAACCATTTGGTTTTGAAAACTTTTGAGAACCATTCTGGGCCACTAATTTTCAGGGGGGAACACTCAAATTCATGGGGGGGATTTCCTCATATATAACTAGTGGCTCAGAATAGTTCTCAAAAGTTCTCTAAACCAATTAGTTCTCAAATGGTTTTCCTCTATATATATAGGGTTAGGTTCAAATGAGAACTTTTATTTTGAGAACTTTTGAGAACTAAATCTCAACCACACATTTCAGGGGGGCCACTACAATTCATGGGAAGGGGGATACATGTAAATAAACTTGTGGCTCAAATTAGTTCTTTTTAGTTCTCAAATCAAATTGGTTCTCAAATGATCCTCTCCCTATATAGTATATCTATATAATCTATATATGAAAAGATTGGATGCCACATGGCATCACCACAACAATCCATTTTGTGGTTTTCCCGCTCAAATTTTTTCCAATAAATGAAATTTGACTTTCATAATATAGTTATGATTATTCAAAAATAGAAAGAGTCTAATTACAAACTATATAATTACGTCTTTAATTATATTCTAAAAAAGTCAAACACATTTAAAGATTGAATTATATATCGTAAATGACGGATTTGGATTTGAAAAAAAAAGTCAATTTTAAATCCAATGAGCCTTAAATATTGTAATTTCAAACAACTAAATTAATTCTTATGAATTTTTAATAGAGATATTATCGTTATAATTGCATTCTTAATTTTATTATTTTTTACAAACAATTATTTCTTAAATAAATATAACAATATAATTAATATCAATAATTTTTTTTATTGTTTAGCTACACAAATTCCCAAATATATGTATCATAAGGGTGTCCTTGAGTGGTGCTTATGACTACTCTTAGATTATTCATGCACGAATGCACGATTATCTATATCTATCTATATAATATATATATGATGCCACATGGCATCACCACAACAATCCATTTTGTGGTTTTCCCGCTCAAATTTTTTCCAATAAATGAAATTTGACTTTCATAATATAGTTATGATTATTCAAAAATAGAAAGAGTCTAATTACAAACTGTATAATTACGTCTTTAATTATATTCTAAAAAAGTCAAACACATTTAAAGATTGAATTATATATCGTAAATGACGGATTTGGATTTGAAAAAAAAAGTCAATTTTAAATCCAATGAGCCTTAAATATTGTAATTTCAAACAACTAAATTAATTCTTATGAATTTTTAATAGAGATATTATCGTTATAATTGCATTCTTAATTTTATTATTTTTTACAAACAATTATTTCTTAAATAAATATAACAATATAATTAATATCAATAATTTTTTTTATTGTTTAGCTACACAAATTCCCAAATATATGTATCATAAGGGTGTCCTCAAATAGTACTATATATACTATATATATTATTCATGCATGATGCATGATATATATATATATATATATATGAAAAGATTGGATGCCACATGGCATCACCACAACAATCCATTTTGTGGTTTTCCCGCTCAAATTTTTTCCAATAAATGAAATTTGACTTTCATAATATAGTTATGATTATTCAAAAATAGAAAGAGTCTAATTACAAACTGTATAATTACGTCTTTAATTATATTCTAAAAAAGTCAAACACATTTAAAGATTGAATTATATATCGTAAATGACGGATTTGGATTTGAAAAAAAAAGTCAATTTTAAATCCAATGAGCCTTAAATATTGTAATTTCAAACAACTAAATTAATTCTTATGAATTTTTAATAGAGATATTATCGTTATAATTGCATTCTTAATTTTATTATTTTTTACAAACAATTATTTCTTAAATAAATATAACAATATAATTAATATCAATAATTTTTTTTATTGTTTAGCTATACAAATTCCCAAATATATGTATCATAAGGGTGTCCTTGAGTGGTGCTTATGACTACTCTTAGATTATTCATGCACGAATGCACGATTATAATCAAATGGTTTTGTTTTTGTGTTTGTTTTTATAATTGAAGAAGGGTATGATACAAACTTTAATTTTCTCTTAAGTTTTAGAGATTATACTAATGTTTATATCATTTTTATATTTTACTAGGAAGTGAAAGTGGCTCATTGTAGAAGAACCATTGAAACTTTTAACTGGATATTTCTAATAAAAAAATTCTTAGATGATATAAAGAATCATTAGTACATTTTAGTTTTGATTTTTTTTAAATACCGCCGTACGATGCACGGGTTTCAATTATCGAATTACATTTATTATAATATTTAAATTGTTGGATTTATTTTTTTAAAAACCACCCGTGCGTCGCACGGGTATCAAAAACTAGTATATATATATATATATATATATATATATATATATATATATATATATATATAAAACATGATTTAATTACATTTATGATTTTATGTAATTTAAGGATTCTAATTACAAGTTATTAATCATAGAGTTATATGATTTAAATATACAAGTTATGATTTTATGTAAACATTAAAGTATATAATTATAACTCTTAGCCATAATTTTATGAGACTTTAAGAATATATGTTATAACTTAAATAAATAATGGGGGAATTGAATTCTATGATTTTAATGATTTTATGTGATTTTAAATAGATGATTCTGGAGTTATATCCCATGATTTATTTTAGTAAAACGAGATTTATATTTCTTATAAACATTATACGATTAATATATTTTGGCGTTCATCGTATATTCGTCATTAAAAACACCTTCCGTTAACCTCGTTAACGTTCCGTTACCTTTTTATAACTTGAGGGACCCTTTCTGCCAATTCCTAAACTCCTTTTTACTTAACCAAACATGGAGGGACTAAACCCGCATTTTCTGGAACCTGTTATCCACTATTGAAAGTTAGGTGAGGGACTAGAAGTGTCAATTAGTCATTCTTGTTTTAATGACAATGAATTACCAGGAACGGAAACCGTCGATGACCATTTCGAATTCGGTAACCACTCTCTCCGATTCAATGGAGATTAATCTCCAATTATAGCAGCAATCAATCTGTAGTTATCAACCGCACACCCACCATTTCAATCACACACAATCACACCTTCCTCTCTCGTATCCTCTCAACCCTTTCTTTCTCTTTTTTTTTTTCCGGCAACTCACCGAGAAACCACTAAACCGCCACCATTCGACCACCATTCGATTACCACTGTGATCGCAAGACCTCTACGAGCAGCCGAGTGTCATCGAAAGTCCAAACCGTGACGGTGCTCGGTGTTCGCGTTCAAGGTTCGGGACTCGTTTCGGCTTAAAAAACTCGTTGTTTCTTATCACCGACTCGAGGTAATTATTCCTTAATGTTAGTCGCACATTTTTATACGTTTTATTTGAGTTTCGTGATTTTCCGGCGACCGGAGCTAGGGTTCCGATCACCGGAGTTAATGGGTGAAGAAGATGACTTCTGGCGGGTATGGGTTATAAGTATAAGATTCGGTTTCATTATCAGACGTCAAACTGGCTCAATGGGTAAGTCGCTGGGTGGTTATGCGCGAGGTCGTGGGTTCGAGACCTAGCCAGCGCGTTTTGTTTTTTTTCCGTGTTTTCTTCCTTTAACTCAGTTCTGGTCACTGTGTATATATATGTGGATTCCAATCGCGATCTATGCACAGTTGGGCTACTGGCCGAGTGGTTAAAACGCTCATGTTTGGTCCGGGAGGTCACGGGTTTGAACCCGGTGACCTCCATAGTTTTTATTTTTATTGTTTTTGTGTTGTTTTGGGCATGTAGTCATTAGAGTTTGCACCAAAATCGTTCCTTCTCGTATCCTAACACCGTAAAACATGTGTGGAACCATTAAAACCTCGTAAATCATATTTTGAGTTATAAAATATGTTTAACTTGTTATTGTAAATTAAAATATACTTTGAACATCTATTTACATATATATGTTGATATGAAATTTTGGGTTTATATGAATAGGTAAAATATATATGTATATAAATATATATACATATTTATAGATTTATATATATACTTATGCCGTCAGATTTTTATTGAAATAACCGAATATTTTATGATAACCTACATTATACAAATATTGTTCTCGCAAATTCATTATTAACACTCCTGGAACGTTTAGTAAATATATATATTATATATATTTATTTTAGAATATTTAAATTTGGAAAATATATAATATTAATATATATTGTATTTTCTCGTACAATTTCGATAATCGCTCGGATTTGGCACACGTGCCATCCTCAACTTATTCCGGACTTCACGATCCTTCGTTTTTGTCGATTACGTTAGACTTATAGTTTATAGAACACACACTTACACATTTATGCTCGTTAGGTGATTGATTCCTTGCACAAGACTCGTTCTTGCTACTTGAATTAACTGTTTTATCTGGAAACTTTGCTGAGCAACCTAAGGTGAGTCTCACGGCCCCATTTTACTGTTTTAAATCCTGTTGGGGGAGATTAACATGCATGAACTATACAACTGAGATAATTAGACTTTCATATATCACTTGAAGTACTTGAAGCACATATACAACAAAGTCCTTCCTATGGTACCGTTAATATTAATGACGATAGCGGGAAATATATTGTAGTACTACTGGGTCTGACAAACCCCACCCGGATCAGTCGCTCTGGCACGATTGGATATCGAACGGGTGTTATATTCGTCCTAAACACAACAAGGCAAACTATAAACAATTGTTAGCTTCGGTGACCATCAACGTGCGAAGTTTCATGTATATAGCCTAGCTAGCTATTTGATATATATTAGTGATTATGCTCTTACAACTTGACGTTATTGAACGGTCAATTTAAACTGAACTTGAAATGTTACTGAACTGTTAAACCTGTGAACTCACCAACCTTTGTGTTGACACTTTTTAGCATGTTATTCTCAGGTTGCAGATGTCCGAGTATCACGAGTACGCATGCATGAGACTTCGAAACCCTTTTATTGTCTTTGAACAAGCCACGTCACCTTGGGTGGCTGTGTTTTTACAATAAATACTTTCAGCATATTACGCTTCCGCATTTGTAAAACTCTGTATTTATATTTTAATAAAATATACAACCTTTTATTAATTATTGGTCGTCTGGTGTAACTAATGGACAACGATCCTGGTTTGTCACGCTCCCTGTGGCACGTTATCGCGCGTGGGATTTTTGGGGGTGTGACAAAGTTATCTCGGGCAGTTTGCTCATCCGAGATAACTGGTTACCACAGGTCTTCTAAGCCTTCCGGGTTAACTTTAACTAGCCAAGATAACATAATTCTTAGGAGAAATAATTCCTTACAATCTCCCCCCAAGATGATGCTTCCAAAATCTTCTAAGTAACTTAATAAAATGTACAGACGACTTCAAAATCTTCAAAAACTTACAATCTTCAACACTTTCAAAATCAGCTTCACTCCCACTTACTTCTCATCATCATCATCGTCTTTGCTATAAGTGAACCATTTATTGGTCATCATGATATGAAGTATGGTCTTCTTATTAACAGAATTCCATTCACCAAGAATGACTCTATGATGTCTTGTGAAGGAGCCATCTGCTCGATAAATGATGAAGTGACCATCATTTAGATCAAGTTCTACATGTGTAACAGGACAGTGAGATGTGATTGGAACTACATTATAAAATTCCCTTGTTGTGTTGTCAAAGAGCATTTTTGATCCTTAGCATCAGAGCTTGTTTTTTAGCACACAGACATTTCAAATCTCCATGAAATCTATTAACATCACCTAGCTCAAATTCTGATAAGCTCCTTATGGCTTCATTAGTAGTATACTTCAGGACTTAATTTATGCTAGTGGTGAACATGTACCTTTTGGATTGATCATCATATTTCCAGAAAGTGATTCTCCTTCTTTCAGAATGAGTATCCTCAAATTCCTTCTCATCATCTGATGATCTAGAACTGGAAGACACTACTTAAGATCTTTTTCTTTTTACCAATCTTTTCCTTCTTCTAGAGGTACCTGTGTAGGGATATGATCACGTATTAATAAACGTATGTCCGGAAAGTATTTAAGCCTACGGGGTTACACGTCTCGACACTAATGTATTTGTATTAATTAATTAGTTAATTAATATTTATCACGAACATTTAACGAGGTTTCGTTAAAAACTGACAGTTAATTGTTAACAGGGGTGTTAGTCGTAATTAGAGAGAGTTGTAGTTGGATTACAATTAGGAAAAGGTTTTGGGATAGGCCTTAGGGCCGAAAATCGTAAAGCCCCTATCCCAAACCCTAACTTGTTTATCAAGTTCCTAAATCCTATAAATAGACCCTCTGGGTTTAAGGTTTATGAGCTGAATTTATCTGATAAAGGTGCAGACCCTAAATCTCTCTCTTTCCTCTCTCGAATTCGGCAACAAGAAAGAACCCTAGGGGTTTCGGTTTCTTGTGTGGTTCGACCAAGCTACTTCATCAAGAGGAGTTCGTGATCGAGTACTAGCATACGTACATCGGTGTGTCGTGTGTGCGATCGTAGAGGGATTTACTTCAAATCCTAAAGGTTCTTCTCTTGCCGAGCTAAAAAGGTACACGTTCTTTAACCGGTTAGTTAGATTAATTCATAGGATTAATTCCGCTGCGTACTCATGATTATTTGATAAATAGTTATATAACCTAACAGTGGTATCACGAGCCACCTATGATTTTAATTAATTACCGGGAATAAAAACTTGAAGGGGGGGGGGTAACCAAAGTCGATTAGAAACAAGTTTTCAAATCAAGATTCTAGCTTTTCGATCCACTCAAAATCGTCTTTTACAATTGGCAAAATCGGATTTCGCAAATTGGTAAAAATCGCAAACCCTAATCGATCGTAAATAGTTTACGATCTGCCGTCTGTTTCCGATCGGAAACCCTAAGTTTCCGATCGTAAATTTTTGTTTACGACTAGGTTTGTTGCAAAATCGTAAACTAAAGGTCGGCGGTTGTTTCTGATCGGAATCTCTTGTTTCCGATCGTAAACCTTAATTCCGATCGTAAACCCTGATTGTGATCGGAAACGTTATAAATACCGATCGGAAACCCTAATTCCGATCGTAATCTTTACATTGGATCGAAAACCTCTAGCCGAATCGGAAACCCTAATTTTAGGTCTAAAATTCGATTCTTGTGATCTAAAATTAAGAACCCAAGTTTTTGTTATTTGTTAGAAACCAACATGTTGTACCTTTTTAATTTTAATGAGTTAAAAAGAAGTAAAAACCATGAAGTTTCATGCAAAACGATCATGGTTATTACTTAAAACGAGAGAATTAAAAATTAAAATTATGTAAGATAATTAGAAACCCTAAGATTATGTGTAATTATGTGATAATTGAGACATAATAAAAAGGTTTTAAATCGCAAATTGTTTTATGAAAATTGAAATTTGTTTACTAACTATCGAAATATGATTTGTTTATAAAATAAAATTTGTGTCCTACAAGTTCAAAAGAAACACCGGCTCACCCATTCGAACATACTCTAAGAGAGGTATAAGTCGGGTCGCTCTGCTTCCCTAAAGTGGGTAGGTTTTTAATTGCAAAAGTGCAAACCTCACCCCTACGCTTCTTTGTGTGTTGCAAATGGAGCTACCGAGCTCTTTTGACTTGGAAGACTAACTAAGCATTTTATAAACACATTATGTGGTGAAGATGTGCATGAATCTTCACACATAACTTTTGATCGCATCAAATTGTTTTGACCCAATCAAACTTAAGTCTTTGCCACCCAACTTGTAAAGAACACTTGTGGGTGTTACTCTACTCATTGGTACACAATGGTAGATTAGCATCTGCAAGACAAATTCCCACTCATTGGTACACAATGGTGGACAATTTGTGCGTTCTTGGTTGGACGACTTAAAGCGAGCTAGGCGGTGAGACCCTTAGCCCGTGGCAAAAGATGGGATGAAACATGACTACAAATCACTTGGTGCAAGTTGTAGGTCCCATAAAATCTAGGAATTGTATTTGGAATACAATTATTGATCGTCACTTACCTTTTGAATGCATCATTTCTAGCAGATCAACTGATGAAATGAGGGCATGTCATTAGGATCCTAGCCTTAATAAGCTTAATTGTTTAAAGTTATTTAAACATTGGGTAATTAAATTATTAAGGACTTAATTATCGAAAATACTGATTTTTGAACTTAATCTGTTTTGTAGATGGCAACAAACCCTCCTCAAAACAATGTTGGTCATGCTTTTCGTCAAATGTTTGAAAGAGAAAAGCTGAATGGATCTAACTTCAATGACTGGTACCGTCAACTGAGGATTGTCCTTAGAGTTGAACGGAGGACCGATGTCCTTGAAAATCATTGGCCGACCGAGCCAGCTGCTAATGCTTCTGATCAAGAGAAAGCGTTCTACAATGCAGAGTATAGCAGATACGATGAGGTTGCTTGCAATGATGATCTCGAGTATGACTCCCGATCTTCAGAAGCAATACGAATTTCATACACCTTGTGATATGATCAAAGAGCTAAAGAAGATGTATGAAAAACAAGCTGGTGTTGAATTGTTCGACCTAGTTGTGGAACTCCACGACTTGAAGCTTGAAACTGGTAAATCGGTCAGTAGTCATGTGCTCAAGATGAAGAGCTACTTTGACAAATTGGTGTTGGAACTTAAAATCTATGTGACTGACGCCATCAAATCTGTTTACCGAAGCATTCGACTGAAGAATCCATGTGAATTGATTCAGAGACGCGGGTTGTGATGCTCGAGGCTTGCAGTTTGGACCGAAGACCGTTTTCTGGAAAAGTCAACCGTTCGGGTCAACGGTCAACGTAAAAGTCAACGGAAGATCGGTTCGAGCGAGTCAAGCTTCGGATTAATTTAATCAGCTTTGATTTAATTATATATTTATGTTATTTACTTTACTTGTAATTTCGTTCATTCGTCATGTTTTTCTGTTGTCAGTCACCCTCACTATATATAGTGAGGGTGCCCATTACAAGTAAAGGAGTCTCCGAATGTGGAGATGATGAATTTCTTGTAGAGTGTGAGATTTCCATTCTAGAGAGAGAGTGAGTCATGGATTCTAGAGAGAGAAAGTGTTCTTCATGATTCATTGATTGTAATCTTTCGATTAATGAATTCATTCGATTTGTTCATCTTTCTTCTTATGTTGATTATTCATGATTCATCATCATCATCTTCTTCATTTGTTTTGAGTTTTCGAATCCGAATCATGTTCTTGCTCAAGATCGAGATTCTCGTAGTGAAAATCGGTCCTAACAAATGGTATCAGAGCGGGTACCGATCAGATTCATCTCACCGTGAATCTGGTCACTCGAATCTGTGATTTTGAGCTTGAATGGTGAAGATGAGAAAACTCATTTTTTAGAGACTTTTTTCTATTTTTTTCTTCGATTTCTGGATGGATTCTGATGATATGGATGATAGATTCATGTTTGGGAGTGCATCAGGATGTTATTTAGTGTTCTACATCTTCAGATCTGGTGGAGAAATGAAGATCCGAAGCTATTTTTGGAACTTTGAAGTTTTTCCCGTATTTGAAGATTTTGAAGATTTTTTGCTTTGATTCTTCGTTTTCTGGGCATTTCTTCATGGATTTGGATGATATGAGGTATGATTCTCAGTGGAAAACGCATTCCGGATCCACTGGAAGCATCCGTTTCGTCTGATTCTCAACTGTTTGGGCAGATCTGGAAAAACACACACTGAGTGTGTGTTTCATGGTGTTCTTCGTGTTCTTGAAGATTTCCAGAATTTTGAAGACTGTTTTGATCCGATTAGCTACTGTTTATGGGTTGTTGGTGGCCACAATAGTCTCGTGAATGGTTTAGCTTCATATCTCGTGCATCATTACGGGTTTTCCTATCATTTTTGGGCAGATTCGAGTTCACCAAGTAAGAGTTTGCTTATGTTCATCTTATTTCCAGATTTGTTCATCAGTTTTGAAGGTTTGAAGATGCTCCTAGCGAACTTGTATCAGTTCTTAGCGGACTTGACTGGTCTTAGCGGACTTCTGGTCGGCTTAGCGAACTTGAACAAGCTTAGCGAACTTGTTTTATGCTTTAGCGGACTTGTCTCTAGCGGACTTCTCAGTGTCTTAGCGAACTTCTAGTATGCTTAGCGGACTTCTCAGGACTCTTAGCGTACTTCAGATCAGCTTAGCGGACTTGAACATTGTTAGCGGACTTGTTTCTGGGTCTTCGTTCGAGATTGCTTCTGAGACTTCGGTTCGTATAGACTTGTAGAGGATGAGCTTACGAGTCCGTGGGTATAAAATTCGATCGAATTTTCATCGAGTATTGTGAAAGATATGCGTGAATCACGCTTTTCCGGTGACGGCTCATGCATTATTCCGGCGAGCTGATTAGGTTTTGGGGTTATGCGGATCTTTTGGAGAAGACGAGCTGACGTGGCAGCCGCCTATTGGCTCAGAGGGGTATTCTCTCTCTCCTTCATTTGTCGGTTTGCTATGTCAATGACCTTTGTTGTTGATCTTCTTGTCATTGGCTGAATAGAGAGCGCATGGGACCCGCCAGATAAAGAGAGACGTTGGATACTTGGTGTTGTCGTGAGGTGATTGGCTGAAAAAGGCTAGTGGGTCCCATCCCGCCACAAAGAGCCGTTAGTGGCCTTGTTGCTGTCGTATTCTGATTGGTCCAAACCCCTCTCACACGGATCCGAGTGCTGCTGCCGTTGGATCTCTATTTTCTGAGCCGTAGATCTGGTTTTTGTGTTTCTTTTGCTGAAACCTCATTGGTCAGCCGCCACCAACATGGATCGTGAATATGGGCTGTTGATCAGCTTCAATACCAGCCGTAAGATGAGATTTAATGCTCCATCCTGATTGGCTGCGAATTTTTCACATGGATTATGGCTTTTCTTTGAGGATTTAATTAACACTAATCAATTTTTTCTGCATTTTCGTCAACCGCGGGTATTTTCTTATCAGTTTTTCTACAAGACTTACGAGATGACGCCCGAACGGAATTGCGAAATTTTTTTATTAGTCGCGGATTTATTCTATTTTATTGGGGTTCTCGTTTATTGACGTCGCGCACGTTTGCTATCGATCACTGACGGGTTAGCTTTATTATCCGATTAATTACTCGGCTTTCTCGTTATATCTCACGGTTTATTTTTAGTGGATGCAGCGTTGTCGTCAACTAACCGGATTAACTGGAATCTCAGTTAAATATTGGAATTTATCCGGTTAAATCTCTCGGATGACCGTTTTTTTAAGAAATTTAACAGTTTACTTTATTTTCGCATCCAACCTCAGTCACACAAATTATTCACAACTGTCAGCATCCGGCTTCCGGTTTTTCGCAAGATTGTCCGATTTCAAGATTGTTTATCTGGTTTCTCTAAGCAACCGATCGCGACGGTTCGACTCTCCGCATCTGTTTTTACGCTTCCGACTTGATGTTTTTGGAGAGATTTAGAGAAATAGGGGGAATTATTATGAATTTCGATATCGGGTCGATTATCAGAAGTTGGAGCATGTTCGGTGTCAAACTGGTTTATCTGATTCAGTTCTGTTGCGGTTTGGACTCCGAGATGTAGTATTTTCTCAGTATTGTACCCGACCGTGTGAACCGAGTGAGCGGAACACTTGGATCTCGAACTGGAGCAACAAGAAAGGAAGAATCTTATTCAGAGGGGGAATCTCTACATCAGATTGTCTCCGGTTTATCAGTTTCTCATTGAAGATGTACGGCAGAGCGATTCTTCAGCAGTTGAACAGATTTGAAAGCATCAGTCAAGGGGGAAATTGTTGGAACTTAAAATCTATGTGACTGACGCCATCAAATCTGTTTACCGAAGTATTCGACTGAAGAATCCATGTGAATTGATTCAGAGACGCGGGTTGTGATGCTCGAGGCTTGCAGTTTGGACCGAAGACCGTTTTCCGGAAAAGTCAACCGTTCGGGTCAACGGCCAACGTAAAAGTCAACGGAAGATCGGTTCGAGCGAGTCAAGCTTCGGATTAATTTAATCAGCTTTGATTTAATTATCAATTTACGTTATTTGCTTTACTTGTAATTTCGTTCATTTGTCGTGTTTTTCTGTTGTCAGTCACCCTCACTATATATAGTGAGGGTGCCCATTACAAGTAAAGGAGTCTCCGAATGGGGAGATGATGAATTTCTTGTAGAGTGTGAGATTTCCATTCTAGAGAGAGAGTGAGTCATGGATTCTAGAGAGAGAAAGTGTTCTTCATGATTCATTGATTGTAATCTTTCGATTAATGAATTCATTCGATTTGTTCATCTTTCTTCTTATGTTGATTATTCATGATTCATCATCATCATCTTCTTCATTTGTTTTGAGTTTTCGAATCCGAACCATGTTCTTGCTCAAGATCGAGATTCTCATAGTGAAAATCGGTCCTAACAATT
>JBCNJP010013256.1:0-12608 GCA_039602395.1 Deinandra increscens subsp. villosa
GTTTTAAATTTTCCGCTGTTTATCTCTGTTGTGCCACGTGTTCATGAGTAAATCCGATGAGTGACCCCTCCTGGTGCCAAGTCTGGGAGTGGGCGTCACATGAAGCAACAAAAGGACATATTCAAAGTTGATAAATCATGCACCCGTAATCGTTTTCACTTACTCATTGATCGAACGCATTCACGCCATCCAAATACTATACCAATGAAGTCTTTACAGGAATGATCTTGTTCCCCCATCTGATCAATAATAGCTACAATGTAGAGTCAATGTGTCTTCAAATGATATATCAATTACCTCAAAAAATGTAGATGAATCCCGTATGGTTGATAAAAAAACATGAACAATATTCTACAATCTACATAACTTGCCCGAATTCATAGAAGAAAAATAACAAAAAAGGTAACTTCAAATAATATGAAGAAATATACCTGATGAGCCAACCAATGATTCCCCATCCACCAATAATATAGGTAACTTCTTATATTCTGACAATTTGATTTCCTTCTTACTTAAAGGGTTCACCTCCATAATTTTGTATGGTACATCATAATAATCCACGAACACTGACAAACCAACACATAAATCAATTAAAACTCCGACATCCTAAGTTTTTCACCAACTTGCTTCCACATGTAGTCGATGGGGGCAAGGTACCTATTCGGCTAGTGCTCACAAAGCATTTTCCAAATAAGCATTATAGCGCAGTATGCCACTGCTTTTGTACCGAACATTCATCGTTTTGGGTTAATTTTAATATGAAACAGGTTTTAGTAAAGTACCCGGTTTTGATTTTTCTTCCTACATACATAAGCTCCAATTCATTTTGATCTGTTAGATAAAGTTCAAAGGAATCACCAGATGCATCAATAGTGTGACATTCCTTAAAAACCTTAACAACCATATAGATATACACATTCAAATCAATTTAACTATTTACCAATGTCAACATTGAAACAATTTGAACATTATTTTAGATACTTAAGCACATAATCAAACAATGAAAGTCTCATAAATTTAAAGCAAATATACTTTTACCTTTGATGTACCTCCTCCCCAACAATGAAAGTTTTATAAATTTAAAGCAAGTATACTTTTACCTTTGATGTACCTCCTCCCCAATCATTCTTATAGATATACACATCCAAATATAATTTAACTATCCATTAAGTTTTGACTCAAACATCCTTTTTTCACGCTAGAGAACCAATTTGAAGGGCCTGTTACAACATTTCCCCATTGAGAATTTTAGGTCAGATGTGTTAAAAAAAGAGATGGTAGAAAAGGAAATGGTACATATGCATGCTTTACAAACCATGTAACAAAACTTTGAGAATGTGTATGGGATGACGCATGACCTAATCAGCTTGAAAACCAAAGACCCAATCTTTACCTGTACTTTTTATTTGAAAGCAAGAATCCATAATTCATGAAATTTTAAAGTGATATCTCGGCTATTAAGCACAATAGTACCTTAGATGAAACTACTTGTCCAATAGCGAA
This sequence comes from Deinandra increscens subsp. villosa, assembly GCA_039602395.1. NCBI lineage: Eukaryota > Viridiplantae > Streptophyta > Magnoliopsida > Asterales > Asteraceae > Deinandra > Deinandra increscens. The sequence goes on from JBCNJP010013256.1 coordinate 1,504, forward strand.
CATCGATACCCAAAGGTCTACAATCTCGAACTTAGACCTGCAATGATTTAACAAACACAAAAATGTCATGAACCAAAGCCAATTTGCGAGAAAGATGACATTTTATCGAACACCCTTAGGGCAAAACTATAGATAAATGCTAGATTCAAGAAATAGGTCAAACAAAATCATAAAGAATTCATGGAATTCCTAGAGAAAAGTTGCAAGAAATGAATACCTGGTAAGCAAAGAAGATTATTTGCACTCATCGGAAACCTAGACCTTGAACTCTCCCCTATCACATATGTTAAGAGAGATAAAGAGAGAAGTGTTTTAGAGAAGGAACTTGTTGAAGAAGATGAAGCCGTGTGAACATCCATCACCGATCAAGCTCGGTCGACCAAATCTACTTCAGATCTGCGGCGATGAAACAATATTCTGGTCAGTTCATCAGATTCATCATCGGTGACCGAGGCGAAGGAACGAAACCTCACACAGCCACGTCGTCCGACAATTCCGTTCGATAGGTTTTTTATGAGAGAGAGAGAGGTATGGGATAAAGTAAACGGAGGTATGGGGCTTGAATTTGGTCAGGGTAAGCATGGGAGAAGAAAGAAAAGAGTGCACATAAGGGCCCACCCATGTAAAGGCGTGAAGCATCAACTGAACTTCTTTGTGCATCACGAATTGTAATTTCAGCTTCAAATGAAGTACATATTTTTGCATAGGGAGTTGTAACTTAAGCATCAAGGGTGGTACAACATGTTGTGTATTGTATTATAGTTTAATTATAACTTTTCTTCTAAGAGTTTCATACAATCAAGATTTAAAGGCTCTAGATATAAACACATTGACACCTACAAGGCTACATCTTGCACCACCGATTGAGGTTCTGGGTAGCCTGCTCAATATTTATGAGCTCCCCATTTCCATTACTCCTTTCTTTCGTTTTTTTTTAATCTAATTCGATTGCTAAATTGTTGAATTCTAAGTGAAGAAATACATGGTGCTTCCTACTCCACAATTATTCCCAAATCTTAAGGGTAATATGCTCATAAACATTTCACTTGCTTGCTATGACGAATGTAACCAATGAGTCACCATCAGTTTATCCAAATCTAGAGTTGTCATGTTCTTATCTGGCATTATTCTGGCCACTGTACTTTCATTTCTCGAATGCAAGATACTGTATGTACGCTGAAAACCTAGATTTAAACCGATTCCGTCACCGTCGTCGCCAATTCCCGTCGGTTCCCTTAGTTTCAATTGATCCATGTCGCCTAGGTTGAGGAGATAGGTTGCCTGACGAAAGGAGGTCGGCTAGGTTGGGGAGATAGGTCGCCTAATGAAAGGAGGTAGTCGGGCGAGAGAATGTCGCCGAAAGAGAGGAGGTCGCCGACGAGATAATGTCGAAGAAGATAGGTCGCCATCTTAGAATCATTTCATTTCATTTTTCTGATACGGTGTTTCACATAGGAAAAGGTTAACAGGGATTTTAATAGAGTCATAATCTAATAATATTATTTCTTTTTTTAAAAGAAATTTGAGAGGGTAAATAAGTAAATTAATGTAAAAAGGGAATATATGTAATTAAAGTTTATCTTTGGATATATAGGGTTAAGTTCAATGGAAAACTAAATCTTAGTTGGAAAACTGGAAAACCAAAGGAAAACTTATATTAAATGAAAGATATTTAGGTAATTTTAGTGCTTCTTTTCTTTTCTTTTTTTAAATTTTCGTGTCTATCCATCTGATGGCCACCTAACAACCTTAAAAAAAAAAAAAAAAAAACATAAAAAAATGTTCTTTTTTTTGTCCGTCCGACTATGTTGCATATATGCAACATTTTATGTTTTACATTGCATATATGCAACATAGCGTGTTGCATATATGCAATATATGAAACATATTATGTTGCATATATGCAACATACTATGTTGCATATATGAAACGTATGAAACATACAATGTTGCATATATGCAAAATACTATGTTGCATATATTCAACGTATGAAACACACTATGTTGCATATATGCAACATAGTCGAACGGACAAGATGGGAAAAAAATGATTTTTTTTTTTTTTTTGCTTTTGTTTTTTTATAAAGTTATTATGTGGATATATGTAAAATTAAAAAGAATGAAAAAAAAGAATGTTAAATTACCCAAATAGCCTTAATTTAATATAGTTTTCCTTTAGTTTTCCAGTTTTCCAAATAAAAGTAGTTTTCCAAGAAACCTTACCCTGGATATATATATATAATAAAGTGTCTTAACAAGGAGATATACGTAAAAACCTCTAAAAATAAAATGGGGAAAATGTGAAATTTGGGCCTGCCTAAACACGACAAAACCATGTGATTACTACGAACGTTACTCATTTTGTCATTATTCCCTCGACCCACCAACATCCCTATCTTAAAATAGAAGATTCATGACACGTGTAAATGTCGAAATTTCCATTCTTGTCCTTACGTGTTTTTTTGGATAATCATCTTTCCTCGTATCGTATAAGAATTTTTATCACTACATGTACATATCTCAACAAAAAATGCTCTTATCCTGATCCTAAGGAGACCATGGGTAAAATTTGAATGAGAGGATGACAATAATCTTTTTACATTCATATGTTTACATTATATTAGTCGAATAATCAACCCTTTGAGTAAAGTGGGATTACAAATAATTCTATTTTCTAAAATTTCAATTAGTTTTTTATTAAAGTAATATTGATTTAATTCGGATACTATAGATCCAAGGAAAACTAAAAGTAAATTTTTAACAATAATTAATATTGGATCACTGACGGATTACTGATTCACCGATCATCTTTATTCCCGAGTATAAGATCCGAAGATGACTCTCAGAAGAAAATCCATCATATATGAGAAAAACCTCTAGTCCATTGTGAAACCCCAATTTTTTTACTCATATAAGAAACTTGAACCAAAGAAAACTAAAAGTATTTATGTTGTTATTTCAAAGTGTTTTATATAAGGGCTTCTACATGATAAAAAATGTTTCTTAATCGTATAATCTTTTTTTATTTATAAATAAGATACAGAAAAAATCAAACAAATTAATAAGCACTAAACTGCTTAGATTGATACACATATAAAAATGGAATAAGGCTGGACGGGTAGCAGCGGCTACCTTCTTCAGCTTGGCTTGCGGCTACACCATCACTGTACGTCCATACTCGCAGTTTAGTCACACCCTTTCCTCATGGTACTATCTTGCTATCGGTCAGTCAGAAGTATTTAGCCTTGCAAGATGGTCATTACTGATTCACATAGGATTCCACGTGCTCCATGCTACAGCGGTTACTAATCACGGCTACAAGTAGCCGTTGGTTTGAGGGATCGACTGTTAGAGACTTGGGAGGCTGACTAGCTGACCGTTGAGGGCCATTCAACTGAAAAATAAATAATTTTTTTAACCAATATTTAATAAGAGTATATATATACAACTCATTCACACTTCATTTACAACCCTTCTACACTTTAGATTTTCATCTTTTGAAAAAATAAGACGAACGTTATTCTTCCACCAGCTTCTCCGTCATGTTCAGAATCTCTGCATTCCAATCATGATGCTGATGTCACATTTCAATATCGCGTTGCCTCCGCCTCGATCGCACTAGAAAAATGGGTCCTCGAAAAAAAAGAGATGTGTTCAACGCGACCGTGTAGAGGCTAATGAGCGACTAATGAGGGATTACTTTGTCGAAGATGTCGTTTACAGTGAAGAAACATTCGCAGAAAGATTCCGAATGTCGAAACGTTTATTTCTAAGGATCGTTTCGGACTTAGTCTAACATAAAGAATGATTTCAATAGGGAATGAACGTGACACACCCCGGTCAACGGTTTCGGGTGTGAGCGAGAATGGAATCATAGTCGAGGATACATAGAACAACTTCTAATAAGTTAAAACTTCATAAAACATTACTTCATTTCATTTGCAGCGGAAAAGATAGTGGAAACGATAATGTCTTACAATTTAAAGAAAACATAAAGTCTTAAACATTAATATTAAAAGCATGAAATCGGTTTATTTGGATAGTCGGGACTATGACTCCAAGAGCAGGTCCGATAGCATATGTAAGCCCCATTTGCATGTCTTCAGAAAGTCTCGTCAATTACCTAAGAAATCATGAATTTAAAACGGGTCAACATAAAGTTGGTGAGGTTCACAGGTTTATGACTCATCAGTTAAACAGTGTAAAACAGTTTTCAGTATACTTAAATATTACAAGGGTTTATCGTTGTGGATGTATGATCTCACCTGAACCTTGATTTCAAATACTAACGGTTTACCCACCCAGCATCTCTTGCCCAGAGATGTTAAACAGAGCAGAATAACTGACGTGTACCCCCAGACAATCCGGAGTCAGAACTGGAGCTACCAGTTAGGGTAGGGTTGTCAACCCAAATAGATCTATTCACTAGCTATCGTTTCGTACAGAACTAATTGAAATCAATTAATGGTGGGATACGGTTGTACAAACGTTTATAACGATAATGTACCAAATTGGGCAATCAGTAAGAGAACAAGTAGTCATACGGCTAACAGATAAACCATAATATTAAGTAAAAAGCATTTAACAGATTTCATGATTTCTCCCCCGAAGTATAAAACAGTTAAAGGAAAAAGGGGCCGTGAAACTCACTGATTCAGCAGATATGAAATGTATCACCGTGACGCGGTAGCGGTAGGTAGCAAGTAAAAGCCTAATTAATTAAATAAGGTCTTGCATAAGGTCATGATCATAAGAGTAACATAAGTCACCCAAATGATACCGGTCAAGTCTTGACGTTATTCCGTTTATAATTATTAGGAAAAGACTTGTTTATTTAACAGAAACAGATTTACGACAGTTTATATTTATGTTAAATAAATATAACGTAAACTAAACAGATAAACAGTTTAATCCAGTTTTACACATTGAATCAAAATAATAATGTCAATTATTATTTTTATGACCTAGGATAATTATTTGGAATAAATAATTATGAAGACAAAAATCTTGTAAATAATTAAATAATTATTTGAGACTTTAATATTTTAAAACATTTCCAAGATTTGATAATATTTCAAGTTCATGAAATATTTAATTGAAAACGTTGATAAAAATATTCATGGTGACGCTTGGATTTATATAGTTTGATTTATTAAATCATTACGTCGTTTCAAAAAAAAGAAGACAAGTTTTACGTTTTTGCGTATATCGCCGTGCGGTCCCGGTTTTATTACTACGCAACGTAATATTTATTTTAATTGCTTTGATCCCTCAAAGTAATGAAAACAATCCATGGAAACATTTGTCTTGTCTTGATTTATTTTTATAAACTTTCTTTTATAAAGATGCCCATTTTTAGCAAGTTTTAAGGAAGGTTAAAAACTTGTAATAAATCCAAGTATTTATGTCAAATTTAATCATTTGACATAAATATTATTCTTACTAAATCTAGTAAGAATTTATTATATTCCTTTTGTCAAAATTTATCACACATTTAATATGTTACAAAAATCATTTTAGGATATATGTCTTTTTGTCCATTTATAAATCACTAGTTACTTTAGTGATTAAAGTCCATTTTCCATGTTCCGAAGTTTAAGTCCATATATTATTCCATGTCTTTTAATTAGTTAAACATAATATAACAATGTTTATATTTATTAACTAACACATACATAAGTTGCATGAAATGATAAGTATATCAACTAACATAGATATGTTAGGACCAAAAATATGAACAATCTACTAACATAATGTATGTTAGGACATGTAAAATAAAATCTACTAACACCAATACATGTGTTAGGACCAAAAATAAACATTAACAAGTAATATTAGTTAGTCTTTGATTTCTATCTTTCATAAATATGAAGAGGCTTGGGTTTGCAAATAACTAACTAAGAAATCCATGGATTTCTTAAGATCATGGTGCACTTGAGCTACTATCCATAAGGGTTCACTAAGTGTTTCACAAATGATCTTGATAGAAATGGAGATTAAGAGGAGAGTTTGAGTTAGTCATCTTTGCAAACCAAGCATTCCAAAAGATAAATAAAGATTAAGATCTAGATTTATAAGTGTTAGTGTTTATGGTTGTCAAGACTTGTAGGGACATCATATGGGGTGTTTAAAACTAGTAGGAGGAAGTGAGTTAGAGAACTCACAATGGGGAGAAGAGAGGGACCGAGAGGTGGCGGCGGTTTGTGGGGCTTTTCCGGCGATCGGCGGTGGTGGCAGGGGGGTTCCGGCGGGCTGGGGTGGTGGCGTCCGGCGGCTGGCAGCAGCAGCTGCGGCGGCAGCTGGGCCAAGTGGGGGTGGCCGGCGGTTGCTAGAGGGAGAGGAAAGGAGAGAGTTGAGTGGTTTGGTTGTGGTGGTGTGATGGTTTGATGGGTCTTGGTCTCCTCTTATACATCAAATCTTGGTTATTAACCAATAGGTCAACCTTAAACATGTTGGGACTTGCAATTACATGACATCTTAAGAAAACCTAGACTAGGTGAGTTGTCAAGATTATGTGGCTCCCAACTAATCAAACTTGGAGGTTACTCTCCTAATTGTTTTTATAAAAATTGAAGACTTTTATAAAATATAAGGAGGTTAGGAGCTTATAAAAATCTAAGTTTTTATAAATTTGAACCAAGCTTAATATACTACAAAGGTGGTGAAGTTAGGAAATTGTTTTAGCCAAAAATTTATAAAAACCAAGTGGGTAAGTTTTATAAAGTTCATTGGGCTAAAGCTTTATAAAATTTGATGGGCCAAAACAACTTCTAATTTGTTTTATCATTTGGGTCGAAGCCCAAATGGAAATCGGGTAAGGATAATGGGCCGAAGCCCATTTGGTTTGGTTAGGGAAATGGGTTGGGCTCTCGGGTTGGGCCGCAAAGGGAGGATGGGCCGGGTTGATTGCGGGGGGCCGATAGGGTGGGCCGGAGGGCCGGTTCACCCAAGGATCCGGGCCGCGGGTCGGGTTCGGGTCGGGAGTCGGTAGTCGAGTGAGTCGTCGGGTCGAATTTCAGGTTTATCCGGATTATTTGGGCTTTTTGGGCTTACTGGGCCCAATAGTTAACGGATATGTTTGGTTAAAGTCTTGACAACGTAGTGCTTTTTGCAACATTTTAAATTCATAAAACGTTTTAACAGTTTATAACAGTTTGATAAAATATAAAATATCAAATTTTATATTTAATTTCTTATTATTAAAGTTCCATTGATAATAACATGAAACGTTCATATTTCACAGTTATTTAACGTGAAATTTCATAGTCAGTTAATCGTTTATCTAAACATAGCTAATCACGCGGTTTAAAACATTAAATCACGTAATTACAACGTAATAAAAAGTCAACAAAATTCAACGGAAAGAGAGTTTGACCTGGTTTTTGTGTGTTCAACGCGACCGTGTAGAGGCTAATGAGCGACTAATGAGGGATTACTTTGCCGAAGATGACGTTTACAGTTAAGAAACATTCGCAGAAAGATTCCGAATGTCGAAACGTTTATTTCTAAGGATCGTTTCGGACTTAGTCTAACATAAAGAATGGTTTCAATAGGGAATGAACGCGAGGATGAAGGAGTTTCTTGCTGATACAGAAGTACACATCTGTCATTCGTCAACTCGCGTACAATATTGTTCCCGACGATAGGATTAATATTTAGCTGTCTGCGTGAATCACTAGACTATTTTTGCACTAATATATATGATACGAATGAATTTTTACGTGCATCTACTAGCCATGACATTGCACTTTTGTACGAGGCACATCTAGCATATCATGGTCTACTTTTGTCAAAGCATATAATTACCTGGTCGACATCAAGGAAAATAAATTTAAGAAGGTTCAAAAATCGGCAAGGAAAGACGTCGAACGATTAATGTTTGGTGTTTTAAAAAGTTAATGGGCAATACTTAACCGGTCGGCTCGGGCGATGACGCGAGATAAGGTCACCGGAGTTCTGTGCGCATATTTAATATTACACAACATGATCTTAAAAGATAAGGGGGAAGCAATATCACCAGCATATATCTGAGACCCCCCGGTGATTCGGGTTGTCGATGACAATATCCTTTCGGAGTTGCGAGATCAAGAAACCCTTTCCTACTTCGATATGATCTTACGGAACACGTTGCTGAAAACATGGAAGTTCATTAAACGGAGACGGAATTAAACGTGTAGTTTTTCTATAAAGAATGTAATGTCGTGTGAAGTTTTTTTAGTGTAATGGTGTGTTCTAATAAAGTTTAATATTGTTTTTTTAATTAACATTTTTAATTTCATTCACTTATTTAAAAAAAAAAATCTACTATTTTTTCACTCCTTCCCACATCATCTACTACCTTTTTACTAATTTTTCTATTTGTGTGGCACAATCTATTAGTCCAAACTTTTACTACTTCTACTACTCTACTACTGCTTCTACTACCTTCTATCTTTACCCCTCCGACCCATATACCGACTTATTTGCGAATAAATAAAATTTATATTTATATTAAAAAAAACTAAGAAGACAATGGTTACTTGCTTTAGTGCATTTGTAGTCACTTTTATATTTGCATTGCTTTTGCTATTAGATTGGATGTAATCGGCATGGTGGAGGGTCAATAGCTCCCATATCATCCGGGCACAACGTCCCCGGGTCACTATGGGTTCAAAAACTCTCCACGGCATCTTCTCCATCCCCCTCCCCACCCTCCCCCCCCCCCCCCCCCCCTCCTATTTTTTTGAAACCATATTGGTCGAGATTTTTTAAAAAGAATTTTTTTAATATTAATAATGAGAGGAGCTTTATGAGAGGTGTTATGACTACATACTTTGACAACGTAGAGACTCGTTGATGACGTGGTTGCCATAAAGCCCCCAAGGAACTTTATGACTATACATAGCCTTATAATTACTTTAGGTTTTCATCCTTTTATTTTACGATTTTCCAGACTTCTCATCACATTGACTAGCTCCATTGATATGTTTTAATTTTGCCGCAACGTTGTGGACATCGAAAAAAATCTGGTAAGAAACCTTTTTCTTCTTTTTCACCTCATATTCTCTACCGATCACAATTCCAGAGGGTCAAAGTATGAAAAGAGACGAAGTTCATTCGGTATGACAAACCTCTCTTCCCCTGCTACTAAAAAATCCAGTTGTTTACTGGAGGGTCATCGGACCCCCCGGATCCTCCCTTAAATCCGCTGCTGGGTAATGGATCGCACATTCATTTTTTACGTACAAGTGTTACATTAGTATTTATTTCATTCAACCAATGAATGATCTAATAGAACACTTTATCACTCATAGTTTTTCAGTAAAACGATTATGAGAATAAAATTTATACAAAAGTCGTTTTCAAAATTTACACAAAGTCACTTACGTGATCAATTGGTTTTTCGAAAACAACCTAGTTTTGAGTGAAACATATATTGAAATTTTAAGAAAAAAGTTATAAATACGTATCGTGTATCAGAGTGTGACGCATTATGAATAGTACCTTCTTTGTTTGGCGTGACACATTATCATTTGGTCACATGACGTCACAGTGTGTTGCCACGTTGTGTCACAATGTGTTACCATGTGACATTAATAAAATATTTTTTTATTTTTATTTAAACGCAACAAATTTAATACATGATTTAGTGATATAATATGTATAGTCGTGTGAGTTTCGCAAAAGATTTTGTGTTGCGTTGGTTATGTAATACGTACGGTCGTATAACATATGTTATCTTTAATTTTTTTATGTCCACTTTCATCGAATTTAGCACGTGAGTTGCTGGTATAATATGTACAATCGTGTAACATAGCTTTTAGATCGTAGGCTCAATACTTTAAGCGTTTGGGTAGTTACGCATCTTTTATTTTTGTTTTTTCATTACGTAGTGTTATAGCAATGCAAGTATTTTGTATGCCTGCACTATTCCGCAACAAACGCACGAGTTTACAATATCTATTTATTATAATATTAAACTTAAGGTGTTTGATTAACATAGGGTTAATTTTGAAATTAAAGTTGAAATCTTACATAAAATAAAGAAGTTGCTTTTGAGCTTTTCATGTGAAAAAGTGAAAAGTGGTATAGAAAGAAGTTGCTTTTCATGTGAAAAGGTGAAAAGTGGTGGTGATACATGCCCTTCCCTCGGCCACATAAGTTGATCTCGAATGATTGATTGCTCCATAAGGGAGATAATCATAATCAATAAACCCATCTATGTTTAATCTCATTTAGAGGGCGTTTGGATTTGCTTACTTACGTTCGAATGTACTTTTGGGCAGATGTGTTTATTGAGTTATAACTTTTTTAGAATGAGTTTTAAAAAAGTGCTTAGATTAGCTTTGATGCTGAGAAAAATCAATAAGTTGTTTTATAAAAAGTGTTTGGTTTAGCTTTTATATGTACCAATGATTCTTAGCTAAATTGCTAAGGTGAGGTACCCATAGACATTAAAAGTGGAAGGTCTTGGGTTTAAGTCTCACCTGTGACAAAATAAAATAAAATGGGGGTCCAGGTTGAGTCAGGGGGTTTTCTCACATATGGTGAGTTTCCTCCTGATGAGGATTGGAGATTATCATGTGGGTGGGTAATGCTCCCGTCAGTGATCCAAATTTGCCGTTAAAAAAAAAAAGCTTTTATATGTAAAATGATTAAAATGGGTTACTTAGTAAATTTTAGGTGGGTATAATGTTAAATGAGGGTTATTGGAAATTGTAACATCAAAATGTTAAAAACATTTAAAAAAGCTAGGTTTTTCTGACTTTTTGAAATGATTTATTGACCATTTACAAAAAGTTAAAACCAATATTGCTTATGACTTTACCAGACACTCATTTTTATTTATTGACTTCTTAAGAATTCAATAAGCTAATAAATCAATTTGAAAAGCAATCTCGAACACCCACTTAGTTGTTAAACATTAGGACATGTGGTATACCTTTGTGGTGTAGTCTTTGTGGTTTTTTCACACAGACAGTGTCTGAACTCACATGTGTGATTTTGGTAGGATGAGTATGGTGGTATATTTATGTTGTTTGGAGTTGAGTTATTTTTTATTAGTTTTTTTTCTCCAAAAAAATAGGTGGTGTGTGTGTTTTGATTAGAACAATGCACCAACCTCAA
>JBCNJP010013257.1:0-12607 GCA_039602395.1 Deinandra increscens subsp. villosa
TAAACTCCGTTAGTGGTATTTTGGGGGTGTGACACAGCCCCTCCAACGTGCGGCCAACATTGGAGGTGGTCTTATTATATATATTATGAGATAGTTTTTACTACGTCATGTATTTGAAAATTCACCGAAACACTTGACCTTCGATAACTGTTGGGAACAGGTTGCGTCTGAATGATTAATGAACATATCATGAGTAGTTATCTTTATGTTTTTTTAACAATGCTTTCATTAAAAGGACAAGAACAACCGTAACGATTTATATGTGAAAGTTAAAGTAGATTAACATTTCATTCTATACTACAAAGTTTACATCTAGTGGAGGCCTAGAGAAAACTCAAGATTTTAGTCTCTTTAAAGATCTTGTCAAGATAAACTTTTTGTTAGAGAAACGAGCATGAATAAAGGAACATCATATCCCTTCCATATTTTAATGGTCCATGGCAATTTTTTACAGCTAAAGTACAACCTCAATGCAAGCAATGTTACTATGTTTATCAATTTTTTCTTCTATTTATATCTTGTAATTGACATCCTGTAAGTTGTATCAAACAAACTTAATACAAATAAGTTGTCTGTGAATACCATTTGGGAACATGGTATCAGAGCAGTGTCCCTGATTCTAGGATCGATATTGCTCATCGTCTACCCTTAGCAACCTTCATTCTTGCCTAAATTCTGGTCGCCATGTCCGAAAACGCCGTCCAGAATTCCGATGTATTAACCCACCTCTCAAATTACTCAAAAGGGTCATCATCCCGAATCAACAAATCGAAAAGGAGGACCAAAACCACCACCAGCGGCGACGAACATTAGAAAACTGGCGCCGACGACGAATTCGACGCTCCAGCATCAAATGATACTAAAAATACACCATGTAACCGATTTGAGTTCACGAATGAGTTTTTGTGGTATGACGGTGGCGCAACATTGTGGTTCACCGACGGTAAGAAATCAGATGGAGGCGACAGATAGTCTTCGAAGGGAGGCAACAAGTAGTGGGTTTGAGGGATATCCCTCAAGCCCTTTGTGTTTTAAAGTAATAAAAAAATCCAATGTTTCATAACCAACCCTTGAGTTTTGAAAGTTACAATAAAGACCCAAACTTTAAATCATGAAACTCTAAAAAAGGGGTTTGCAAATATAGTAAAAATCAAAATAACACACAAGAAAATTCATGGATATTCAATTGTGGAGCAACCGATATCATGACGTTTGATCCGTCTGACATTGTCTCTATATCTACAAAGCAAATTCAAACCGCTAATAGAGAGAAATTGATGGTACAGGGAGGGGGAATTGTTGAGATAACACCAACGTTAAAACTCTCAAAATATCTTTATGTTCCCTTATTATCACATACATTGTTCTCTATCCAGCAATGTAACAAAGGAACTGAATTGTAGTGTTTTGATGCACCGTACCTTTTGTATTTTACATGATATCAGGACATGTGTGATCATTGGACGTGGCACTGAACGTCAGGGATTCTATTATGTGGACGAAGTGACTCATGAAGGAAAATCAGTGATTTCTCATGGAACTACAAATAGAGAAGCTTGGTTATGGAATAGACGACTCGAACACCCATCCATTGGGTATTTACATTTATTATTTCCAAAAATATTCCCCCAAATAAAGTGTTCGAGTGTGAAACGTGTATGCTAGCCCAAAGCCATAGCCATTCCTTTAAAATAAATAACACTAGGATTAGTTTCCTGTTTTCATTAGTTCATTCCGATGTGTTGGGGACTCGCTGAGGTCATCGGGAACAAAACTTTCGATTCTTCATACTGTTTGTTGATGACTACACCAGCATGACCTGGATTTATTTCTTAAAGCAAAAGTCTAAAGTATTTGATAAATTTAATATATTATATATATATATATCATTTTGAATTGGGCTCAACACTCAGAGAAATTACTGTTCATAACACATCAACACTCCTTTGTTGTACGCGTGTATTGGTCCCATGGTTTTGCATTTCCGGTTTATCTGTGGATTTCTCTGTGTGCACACAACCGACAACTCTCTCTCTTTTATTTGTGGATTTCTCTCTCCACTGAAGTTCCGTCGCCGCCTCCTGATGGATTTCTCCATCGGTCGTCGTTTCCGTTTATGGTGCCGCCGATGGTGGCGGTGGTGCTCCCAGATCTCCACCGAAGTTCCGTCGTCGCCTCCAGATCTACCACGATGTTGTAGAGATCCAGATCGATGGTCATACTTTGTCTCTTCTGTTTTAGGGTTTGGAGAGTACATAGTCCATTCCGTCGCCAACGAATCTCTCCGATCTAATCGCCGGTGGTCTGCTTTTGAAGCGTTGTTCCGGCAACGTTGAAGAGACCGTTAGGTTTCTCCGTTTCCGTTGAGTTAGCTTCTCTGCCGGTCGTTAGCGACCACCAAGGGAGATGAGGCGGCGGATCTGGAAACGTCTACGTGACGGCGACGTTTCTCTGTTACCGTCGACAGGCTCTGTTCACGGATCTAGAATGAGGCGGCGCGTGACGGCGACGTTTCTATGTTACCGACGAGAGGCTCTGTTCCGTCGAATCGGCGGCGATTAGCGGCCACGGATCTACAATGATGCGGCGGTTCTACTGCCCTAACCTGAGTCTGGTAGGCGATGATGGTCAGGCTGTTAGGGTTTCTTAGTTATTTCGTAATTTCGTAACTGCTGACTGAAACCTTTACGCCTGATTTGTTGCTATGATGATTTATTGGTCTTCCGATCTTCAAGCTATAAGAATTTTGTTGTTGCTGGTATGACTTTTCGATTGTCGGTTGGTTTACTGTCTCAGATTGCTTGATGGGCTGTGATGATAAATTTCCTTTTAATTTGTTGCTATGATGATGATTTATTGGTTTTTCCGATCTTCAAGCTATAAGGATCCTGTTGTTGCTGTTCTGACTTTTCGATTGTCGGTTGGTTTACTGTTTCAGGTTGGTTGATGGGCTGTGATGATAAATTTTCTTTTTATCTGTTCTTGGCAGCCATGATTACGGTGAGCTGGAGGCGATAAACTTTGGTTTATCGCAGCCCTCATCATGTTCAGTGTCAAGTATATGATGAATAACCAAATCTGAGCCTCATATGTGGTTTCTCTTTTATGATTTTCTTTGTTTTATTAATTGTTTTTGTTGCTGTTCTTTTATATTTTTTGTACTTAAACTCAGATTTGCTCTAGCAGTTACATAAATCTCTCCCTGAAAATAAGGGCTGACTAGGTGTTGGCTCAATAGAAGGGATCTGATTCTGGTATGGAAACGGTTCTGTTGGTTTGATAAAAATTCTGGGTCAAACAGTCAAGCATGGGTTTCGTAATCTAAGACTGGTATTTAATATATGTAGTGGAATTGTTTGTATGATTGTAAACAGGTGGTCCAGGACACAATAGACCCAAATGCAAAAATAGAGTTCAAGCCAAACACAGAAGATGACCCACACAAAAGGAAGCCAGATATCAGCAAGGCTAAAGAACTTCTTGGTTGGAAGCCCAAGGTCCCACTTCGCAAAGGTCTCCCTATGATGGTTTGTGACTTCAGGCAGCGCATTTTTGGTGATCAAAAGGACCCGGCCACCAAATCCACATCTGCGTAGGTGGCAGTCTGTATACAGTAAAGACAACTGCAGTTGTGTTTTGACTCGATTATTTGTTGTTTAGTTTTGAAATTTGTTATATTTACGTTTGATTTATTAATATTTTTGGATATGATAGAGGAGAAGGGGTTTGATTGACCTGTAGTTGTAACCCAGTTTTCTTTTTAAAGTGCAAAAAGCACCAAGATCATCATAATATAGGTGCAAAAATAACGATTAACCGTATATCATGGTCACTGTGGAATTGGTCAAAGTTGCTATGATGCTGTTCGTAAAATTTCAGAACACTATTGTAAATCTTTAATAAGATTGGCCCAAAGACTAATGCAACTTAAGTCTCATTTTGCTTCTCATATTAATCTCGGTTTAAACTTCTCGCCCGCGACAAAGCGCGGGTCGAAGTTCTCGTTCTATATAATGATCCAAACACAATTCCAAACAAATATACAAACTCTAAGATCCGATAATGGTGGTGAATATGTTAATGGGTCTATGAAACAATTTTGTCAAACAAAAGGTATAATCCATCTAACTTCTTGCATGGCCTCACACCCCCGAACAGAATGGTATGGTAGAAAGAAAGAACAAACCATTGACTAAAAGAAGAAAAACCAAAAGCCTACACGGGTCAAAAAATACGACTTGATATCTAAGTCTGAGCTAATTTTTGACCCGACGATTTCTCGATTCAATCGGCCGAAACACGAATCGGGGCCGCTAGTTGAACCGGTTTTTAAAACTTAATTCACGCAATCATGTTAAAAACTAAAATTCTAATAAGAAATTAGGGTTATCAACTGTTCGCATATGATGAGTTCTTTTTGTCAAACTATTCAAGGTTCGACCTTGTATTAATATTAATTTGATTAAAAGTTTAAAACCAAAATCCTTATAGTTTGATTAAAACTTATATCAATTTTTGTTTGAATAATTATAATTTGTTTAGAACTTTATTGATTTTTTTAATATATTTTTCATGTTTGTAAGGTTTTAAAATATATATTATAAATTTAAAAATATTTAAATAGTTAATTCGGTTCGACTTTCCGGATCAATCCGGGTTAACCTTTTTTAACATAAATCCAATCCGGTATTAAAAAATTGTATGATATATATTGAAGTGAACTATTGAAGTGAATTTGGAACTTATTTCTTGAAAGTGTCAATCAAAGTAATGCTGCTGATGTCCTATCCCATCAGTCACTCATATTTGATTGGCGATATTCAAGGTTACAGATCACATACTAACTCAAAGTGATTATGTACACGTGTTTTGATTCGATTCGTCTAGTAATTAATTTTCATTTTAGTTATTTTTTTGACGCCAATAAATACTTTGAAAACCCAAAAGAGTATTTACACTTGTTAAGTTTATTTTAGATAAATTCATCTCTATAAGTGATCGGGTGGTAAAATATAGAAGCTAAGGGATCGAACTTGAGACCTCTCTAGTCCCAAGTCTTCTTTTATTGTTAGTAACCACTAGAACAAGTCTCTATGATTCACTATAATTATCGGCTTGGAGTTGACGCAAGGTAAGGAGTGAGGGGCAAGTCGCCGCGTAGGACCGTACAAAAGCAACATTATCGTTACACAAAATGGTTATTCTTTATTGAATTATAGAGGAGCTTTTGTAGATTTGTCATTTGTGTATAGAACGGCAATTTCTGGGAAATTGGCAAACTTTTGTTAAAGAGAAGACAAGACAAGACAAGAAATATATATCACGTTCTTTTTGTAGGACCGTTTTTCGTCACTACTTGGAGTTTATTTTTATCTTATTTATGTTGATTTTAATGTTTCTTGTTTCATTGTTAGAAAATTTTATGCTAATTTAATAGTTTCTATTTGACATGAGCTGATTAGAAAAAAAATGAATTATAGGGAGTTGGTAAATCGCAAAAATTATACCTGCGGTAATGGGTGTAACGCCCCAAAATCCGTTTTGAATTTAAATGTATTATGTTATGAATTTTCGGGTTATTTGGTGAAGTATGGTTTAAGTGATGGGTTAATACAAATTAATCAACGTTTTTATTAGTTACTAAAGTGAAAGTAACTAGTAGATATGTCATGGAAGATGAGGGTGTTATATGTAAAAGATAAGATGGTGGTTGAAACTTAGCAAAATGGGTATTATAGAGGGGGCGGGATGTAAATATGGGGTTAAAAGGAAAATTCTTAATTTCTCCCATGGAGAAATACGCAGAAGCCAATTTTGGGAGAAGAGGCCCTAGGGCTTTGCCTAAAACTTGAATTTGGGGCAAAATCTAGTGGATTGGGAGGTGGATTACGAAGTCTAAGCTTGATTCTATCATCTATATGTGATTCCTTCTTCAAATCTTGTCTAAATCATCAAGTAAGTAATCCTTATGTATACATGCATATTAAGCTCGAAAATTTAAGGTGAATTTGATGATTTAAGGCTGTAATTTTGCATGCATTGAGTTATATGATGATCTAGCCATGTAAAGGAAACTTAAATGCTTGTGAATGTGACCTAAATATCAAGATTTGGGTGTGGGGGTCTTAAGTCACGAATTTGGGTTATGAAATTGGGATTTTGAGAACTCTTTGTAGAAACCGGGGTCGGTGAGCCAAGCCAAACCCCGATGGCACAGCGGAAGCGGATCAGTGACTTTGTAAGCTTCGTCTTTGTAGAACAAATATAAACACCAAGAAGAACATAATGGACCGGATCTTCAACAATGGTGTTGTGAGATGTGATGATGATGATGAGGATAATATATAGAAGTAGTGATGAACAAGATGAAGATAAGTGAATAAATATAACCGAATGCTTACATTTACCTATCCCACTCATGCTAGGTTCATGAACAAGTGTTCATGAACCCACACAACTTCAAAGATACATGACTAAGCTCTCTCACTCATACATACATACATACTTAGTCTTTCACATGAGAAAGACTATATATACTAACCTAACAATGGCAAACCAGTAAATAACCAACAACTAGTAACTAGTGACAAATACATAATGTTACAATAAATAATAAAGTCACTTTGCCATGTCTTCGGTTAATGAGAGTCTCGAGTCATGAACTTCACCGCATGTTGTGCAAACGGTCAAACGGTAAGTGGTACGTTGAGTTTCATCTAACCAAATCTCGAACTCGTCGAACTCGGGAATTCCCAACAATCTCCCCCTATTTGGTTGATGAACAAACGGATAAACAACTCAACTCTAGTGACAATCGGTTCCATTGTATTCTTGCAACTTGACTTCAAGACAATCTTCAAACGGTTTCAAATCTTTCACTTAACCATTTTCCTTTGTGAAGCTCCCCCTAAGATAAAGAATTGTTCTTCTTCTAGCCCCAAAGCAATAAAAAGGCCCGTTAGGGTGTTTACCACAATAACATGCACACTATGTTTAAGGATGCCAGCATCATCCTAAGTGTAGTTAAAGGTAAACAAGATAAAGGATCAAGGATAAGTTTGAGATTCAATTCCATAATTTAACCGTCTTGTGAATACCAAACCGATGCTTCACTTCAAAGATAGTACCACTTCAAATAAATTACCTCAACAAGTCATAAGCTTCTAACTTTGCCTTTGTTTTTACCATAACAACGATGGCTCAAGGACTCTTCAAAAATTAGAACTTAATCCAACTTTCGCAAACAAATATCTTCAATGTAGAAAAACTTTCAAACTAGCATATTTTCTTCAATTTTCACCCGACTTCTAATCACGTCTGCTTGTAACGAAGCAAGTATCAAAAAGAAGAATTAGTTTGATTTCTACAAGTGTACCTTGGTTGTACATCAATTTGTCGCATTGGATTTAACGGCTTGCATCCCGTTAGACTTGTAGTAATTTTTGCAATAATTAACAGTCAACATCACTGTTAAATAATTCTGCCCAAACTGTCCCACAATTTGATCTGGCCCAATCTGCTATATAAACCAGCAGCCCATCAGAAGAATTAAACAGGCCCAACTAGATTATATAAGGCAGCATCCCAATAGCAGAATAATAAGAGCAGGCCCAAATCGAATTCTTTGTCTCCTGCTAAATAAAAGGAATATTCCTTTTTGTGCCCTAGACATAACACAGAAGAGAAGTAGCAGCAGCAGCCTCGTCGGCTTAAAGAATTTTCCGGCGAACAGAGGAGCTAGCTCCGGCGACCAAGGACGAGCAGAAGCAAGAGATCCAACGTCCTAATGTGTTCCTCCGGAAGTTTCGGAGTTCCTCCGGAACTTTTCCGGTTACTCCGGAACATCGAACTTCAATTTTTCAATCATTCGGTGTTCCTCCGGAACATGGAGGTTCCTCCGGAACTTCGACACTTAAGACGGAGAGAGTTCTCTTGAAGAAACGAGTTACTCCGGAAGTCGTCGAGAGTCCCCTCGGAAGACAACTTACTCCGGAACTAGTTTCGAATTATTCCGGAAGTATTGAGTTCCTCCGGAAGATCAAGTTGCAGCGGTTTTAGGATTCCTGCGGAGATCTCAGGTTACACCGGAACTTTTGATTTCCTACGGTACAGTTGCAGGTTATCACGGAACAAAGAGTTTCCTCTGGAACCTTTTCAAGTTCCCTCGGAACTTAAGTTGTCACGAAAAACGAGTTCCCTCAGAACAGTTGCGTTTTCTCGATAAAGGTTACCTCGGAAGAATTCTTACGGACCATAAGGTTGTTCCGGAACAAAAGCTAGACCCGGTGGCGTAGTTGAAGCATGATCTTTGTGACGGAACAGTGAATGCTCTCTCAAAAGTTTGCGACGAAGATGGAGAGAAGATTGTCTTCTCTTTCTGTTCCATTGTCGAAGAGAGAGAAAGGGTTTGGGGAGCAGGTCTGTGACATTTTCTAGCATTTGACCTCTCCTTAACCCTAACCATGAGATGTCACTATCAACTTTTAAACCTCAGAACATTTCAATGCATGCCACCTGCACACTTTGTCTTAACCTTTTGAAGAAATAAAAGCAGATAACCCTTGAACCTCCTTCGAACACATCAATTTAAAACCCAGATGACGATAACCCGTAAACACCGTCATCTCGTCATTTAACTTGACTGAACCACAAATTAACCACCTTTTCTCTCAAATGAGAACCCGTAAAAACCGATGTAACGAGCTGCAGTCTCGTAGGATTTTTAATTCTTCATCACTTGTTAAAATAAATTAACCATAAACACTTAACAATAATCAATAAAAAATCTGCAAACTTGATTAAAGGAGGTTGAGTGTTTGGTGATGAGAGAGAAAAGTACAAAAGTGGTTGACAAAAGATGAAATAGGGGAGCAACTTTAACCAAAGTCAGTGCAAAAAGTGTGGGCTACACTTTTTCACTATTCCACCTATGGGTTTTTATTTTTGTTTTCCAATTAATATAATCAAATAAATGACCAACTAACAATCTTCAAGCTTGAAGATCTGGGAAAACACATGAACAATTGGGTGAGTTTGAAGAAACTCAAGAACTCATATTATATTTGTGTGACAATTTCTACACATAAACCCAAAGTTCAAAAGTAAAAACATCTCTATTTGTTACAAAAACAAGCAAGATAACACAAAGTTGAAGAAACCAACCGAATCGTTGCGTTTTCTTCGACCATGGCTCTGATGCCAATTGTAGAAACCGGGGTCGGTGAGCCAAGCCAAACCCCGATGGCACAGCGGAAGCGGATCGGAGACTTTGTGAGCTTCGTCTTTGTAGAACAAATATAAACACCAAGAAGAACATAATGGACCGGATCTTCAACAATGGTGTTGTGAGATGTGATGATGATGATGAGGATAATATATAGAAGTAGTGATGAACAAGATAGATAGATAAGTGAATAAATATAACCGAATGCTTACAGTTTACCTATCACCACTCATGCTAGGTTCATGAACAAGTGTTCATGAACCCACACAACTTCAAAGATACATGACTAAGCTCTCTCACTCATACATACATACATACTTAGTCTTTCACATGAGAAAGACTATATATACTAACCTAACAATGGCAAACTAGTAAATAACCAACAACTAGTAACTAGTGACAAATACATAATGTTACAATAAATAATAAAGTCACTTTGCCATGTCTTCGGTTAATGAGAGTCTCGAGTCATGAACTTCACCGCATGTTGTGCAAACGGTCAAACGGTAAGTGGTACGTTGAGTTTCATCTAACCAAATCTCGAACTCGTCGAACTCGGGAATTCCCAACACTCTTGATGTTCATGATGGAATGAAATGCAAGTAATGTCTTGTAAACTGATTTGTGTTGATCGCTAACTTGAGAAATTACCGAAGTATCATGATTTAAATTTATGGGGGTTTAGAACCTAAGAAATTGGTTGATTTATGCTTGGTATGTTATGCACACCAAGTGTTTGTGAAAATGCCTAAGTGAGATGTTGAAACTTGAAAGTGCTTGGTTATGGTCAATTTGATAAATGGTGGATTACTTGAGTGTAATAGATTGTTATGTTGTGAATGATCTATCTAAATGCTTAAGTAATTATAGGTAGTCAAGGTGGGAGCTCGAGCCATCAAAGAATACTAAATTGGAAGACTTGAGGTAACGTTTAAAAGTGTTTAATTTTGTTACAAAGTATGCAAATGGGATAGTGGTTTTCTAGCATGGATAACTATCCCATATAGACTAGAAGTAAACGATGAACCGATTGTTTATGCTAATAAATGATGAAATGAGGTCGGATAGTTACGACCCGTTTGGGTAAGAATGCATAAATGAAGTATGTAGTATGTGAATATGTGTAAGTTGACCCGTTTGGGTTAATAGAGCATAAATGAAATATGTTGTGTGTGAATATGTATAATATGACCCGTTTGGGTAAGAACGCATAAATGAAGTATGTAGTATGTGAATATGTGTAATTTGACCCGTTTGGGTTAAGAGTGCATAAGTGAAGTATGTCGTGTGCAAATATTTATAATATGACCCGTAGGGGTAAAGATTGTAAAGAATGACCCGGTTGGGTAGAATTATAGTGAATAACCCGTTTGGGTAAGATGGTTAAAATGAACCCGTTTGGGTAAGATGGTTAAAATGACCCGTTTGGGTAAGATGGTTAAAATGACCCGTCTAGGTAAGATGGTTTGGTGAAATGGAATGACCCGTTTGGGTAAGATGGTTAAAATGACCCGTTTGGGTAAGATGGTTAAAATGACCCGTTTGGGTAAGATGGTTAAAATGACCCGTTTGGGTAAGATGGTTAAAATGACCCGTCTAGGTAAGATGGTTTAAATGACCCGTTTGGGTAAGATGATTAAAATAACCCGTTTAAATAAGTTGGTTAAAATGACCCGTTTGGGTAAGATGGTTAAAATAACCCGTTTGGGTAAGATGGTTTAAATGACCCGTTTTGGGTAAGAACAAATAACACCAAAATGTGTTTAAGCAAAGTATGTATCATGACCCGTTTGGGTTAAGTTGAAATAGAAAGATATGTTAGATGTTGGATACAACACCAAGGGTGTTTATGCAAAGTGTGTATCATGATCCGTAGGGTTAAGTCAAATAGAATGTTGTTGTTAAATGTTAACAAGTGCAGAATATCAAGTGTGGAACCTTCGGGTAAGTAGAGGATTATGATCAATCATAACCCGAGAAGCGCCTTCGGGTGAAAGTTTGCCCTTTGACATGAGACACTTATGTCAATGGAAAGATGTTAAATGTTTAAGATGATGCTAGAAGTTAAAGTGGTGATTATTGTGGATTATGTGCTTGTTTCTTGTCATCCTTGATCATCGTACCTTTAGTTATGTAAAGGTAGACTCAAATGCTATTAAAGCAGGCATGAGGTGTGGAATGATCATAGTTGACTACTCGGTATGTTGGGTAGTTAACGGGTCGATAGGTTGGGAGTAACATTATGATAATTTCAACTTGTTACTTGATGAGTTCAGTGTTGGATGACATAGAAACCATGTAAAATTGTGTGTGATGATGCTTTGACTTAAGGGTGAAAAGTTGGGTTGGAAAAACTACATTAAAAGCTGAAAACATGAAATTTTGGCTAAGTATGGGAAAACGGACAGAATATCAAAACGGCCGTTTCAGAATTCTCCGCGGCCGTTTTGAGCTGCTGTTTTGAAGAAAAAAAAATGAAATTTTCGTTTGATGCTTGTTCCATGATTTCACTATGGCATTAGTTGAATTGTGTTTCATAACACTAAGTTTGTTCATGTTTCCCTTGATCATAATACTCTTAGTTATGTACAAGGTGAATATATATGTTTTAGAGTTGACCATGAGGCGTGTGGAATGAACCTAACTGCTTCCTGGTAAGATGGGTGGTTAACGGGTCAACGGGTTGGGAATTTAATTAGATTAAACTTTCCAATTCGTAGACTCCAGATGCTGTTATGACATGATTAAGAGTCATGGAAATTGTTGTTCAAAGAGCATGTGATGTAAATGAATGGTTAGGTTGGGTAAGTGGTGGTGGGAAATGAAAACCTGCAAAATTTTGATCAAGTATAAAAACTGGAAAGATTTTGGCTGGGCCCTGGAAATCACGCTCCAAGCGTATCGCTTGGAGCTGATCTCATGGGAAGCGATACGCCTAGTTCCCTCGCGTATCGTGGCGTACTAGGTGTAAACCGTCACGATACGCGATACTCTAAAGGGGGTGAATTCTTGTTATTTGTTTAGCATACAATGTAATTGTGTATGTTTAATGATATAGGCCATTATTTGCTAATACGTTACTGGCGAATGATGGCAGGTAACAAGTAGGAAGGGTAAACGGGTCTGGATTGAGCATGCCGATGAAGAACCGAACACCAATGGGAATTTTATGGAGACGCATGTCGTTTCTACTTTTGTTTAGCTTAAAACTGTGTACTCTGATGTTTCATTCTAAAGATGAATAACAAACGAACTAAGTGGGTGTTAAAGGTTATTTTGGTCAAGTATGGACCCATTTATAAAGAAATTTTATGGGTCATCTTTTATAAACTTAAACCTACTTAAAGAGGTAATGGGGTGTCACAAGTTGGTATCAGAGCCTGA